>VZTF01000260.1:683164-727688 GCA_013397755.1 Cnemophilus loriae | reverse complement strand
TTTTTTTTTTTTTTTTTTTTCCTCCTCCCCTCCCCTCCCTTGGATTGAGACAGAGGGGAAAGGCTTTCGGAGCACACAGTTGATGTAAACAGACGCAGGCGTTTCGCCTTTACAGCACGAAGGCTGGGTTGTTGTTTTGAAAATTGCACTGGAGAACCGAGGGGATTTTTATGATGATCATCATGCTCCTAGGTCCATCTTTGCTCGCTCGCTCTCTCGCCGGCTGCGAGACGCTAGTGGACATGTTATGCTTCTGACTGGAAAGAGGTTGAAAAAGATGAGAAAAGAGGAGATTTATTAAAAAAAAAAAAAAGGCACAACGTCGCATTCAGCCGGGAAACTTTCTGAATATTTCTGGAAGAGGATGCTTGCCGGGTTTGTGAACCGCGAGATCGGTGGATGTTTATCCGGAGGGAGGTGTTAGCAGAAGACGCTCCCGGGCACCGGGAGGAGTTTGCGCCGGCGGCGGCGGCCCCGCGGCCGCGGAGCTCTCGGAGGTGCTGACGGCCGGGCGGGACCGGGGCTCCGCGCGTCCCTCACCGCGCTCCCCTCGCCCCCAGGCCCCTTCCTGCCCAAACTCCAGCCCAAGTCAGCAGCTCCGCACTCCTGGGGCGGTGGGGAGCTCCGCGGGCCCCCTCGCCCGGGGACGCGGGTGCGGAGGGCTGGCGGCTTCTCCCTCCTGCCACTGCCAGACTTTTCTTTTTTCTCCTTTTTTTCCCTTCTCCCTCCCCTTTCCGATTATTGCCTACTTTAGAGTTCTCTATTTATAGCAGCGAGGCACAAGGGAAGTGTGCCATGTTTGTGGATTTCTCTCTGTACGTTGACCACGACAGAAATCTGCGTGTTCTTATTTTTAGCTTGCTCGGAAGAGGCTTTGCTTGGCTAATCTCTTTATCAATTTTAGCAAAGTTTGTTGTTGTGGTTGTTCCGTGGGTTATTCGGAGAGGGAGCGAGGGGCAGGGGGCTGGCGCCTGAGGATGTGCTTGCGCTGCCATCGACCCCGGCGAGTTGGGCTGAGTTTGGGGTGCAGTTTCCGCCGGGTAGGACCGACCCTCCTCGGAGAGGCGGCCCCTAAGGGGGTTCGGCACCCTCGGAGGCTCCTCCACACAAAGGACCAGGTCGTGGGGATCAGCGTTCTCGGAGCAGGAGGCTTGGGGCATGCCAGGCTCCCCGGAGCTGGGCAGGGGAAGGGGGCAGGTTGCCCACTGCCCCCTTCGATCCGGCCGGGCAGCAGTGCGGGGGCAGCCGCTCTCCTCCCGCTATTGTTGAGCCCCTTCGCTTCGAACAGCCGCTGAAAACAAGTGCGAAAAGCCCCGGCTAAACCCTCGCCATCGCCCTGCCGCTACTTTTAGTTATTTTTTTTCTTTCTTTCCCTTTCCCTCTCTCTCGTTGGCTCATCTGCTGTTATTATCAGCCTTTTCCATATGGCCACTTTAATTAATGGCAGACAAAAGGGAGTTTGGGAAGGGGGGGGGAGGAGGAATCTAGGAATTAGAGTTTATAGTTGGTTTGTCTCTCTCTGATGCTGTCATAGAAACCAGAAGCAAAGATGCCGCCTTTCCACTTCTTTGTATGATCCTGTTTATTGTTCCCGAGCGGCGCAGATTGGAGCAGGCGCGTGTTGCAAAGCACAAACCAGCGCCGGCTGCTACCGCCGGCAAACCCGGGCACAACTTGTCCCCTTCGGCTCTTTCAAACCTGCCTGCCCTCCCCCCTTCTCTCCCCTCCTTCACCTGCCTCGGGAAGAACAAGGAGAACTTGGTTTTCCTTTTTTCCCCCCCCCGTTCTTTTTTTTTTTTTTCTTTTTCTGTTTTTCTTTTTCTTCTTTCTTTTTTTTTTTTTTTTTTTTCTCTCCAAGTGATACTGTGGGTCTGTGGGATCCCCGCCGCACAAAGAGTAGGAAAACTCTGGAAAGTTGGATTTTTCCCTTCCCAGAAAGCAGACAGGAGCTGTCCCCTGTGTCCCGCTGGAGCTGGGGTCCGGAGAGGCGGGCCCGGCTCTGTCCCAGGTGCTGTTACCGAGGCAGTCCCGGCCCCCTCGGGCTGGGCGGCCGCAGTCGGGGTTGGCAATTTCTCGGGGGTCCCATCGAGGACGGGTCTGGGCGGGCAGCGCCGCTTGTCCCCTGCTCAGTCCCGAGCGAGGGGGGTGAATCCGCATCCCTTTCCCCCCGCAGAGTCACCGCTGTCCCGTGGCAGCTCTGGGGGGGCGAGGGGGCGGCGGGAGCACCTCGTGCTGTAGGAAAGACAGAAACGCGGCCCCGTCTCCTCCTCCTGGGAGTCCTGGGGCTTGGCCCGGCTGGAGGGGTGTCCCGCTGCGGGACGGTGCTTAAGGTCACTGCCACGGGTGGCGTTGGTGACTTTGGGAGCGGGGTGCCCCCTTCCCTTTTGGCAAATCCTGGGCTGGAAGAGGGCAAGAACCCCCTCCCCTGAAAACCCCAAACCTTCTCCGTTCTCCCCCCCAGCTCCACCACCTCCACTCCCTGCTGGTCTGAGCTACTCGGTCCCTTTGCCCCCGGAATCATCCTTGCCCCAAGGCAGGGGGAGTACGAAGCAGGGGGACAGCAGACCGGGGGTCGGGACGGCTGCCACCCCTACATTTCCCGGGTGCTGTCTTGGAGAGCCGGGCTACACCGCATATGGCCCGGGCTGGGCTGGGCTGGGAGAGAAGGGGGGCACAGGTGCTTTCCAGCCGGTGACCGCCCAGCGGGGCCGGGACTGTCCCCAGCAACCCGGGGTCACAAACTGGGGCTGGGGGTGGGCAGGGGCAGGCGAAGCCCCGGCTCTGCGCCTCCCCCGCCCCGTCCCACAGAGCCCCAGGAGCCGGAGCAGTTCCCGGCAGTCAGATGATGATGATGATGATGATGATGAGGGCAGGGCTGACTTCGCAAGACGTAGCTCGGCGTCAGAGCAGCTGCCATTTTAGCAGACGGTACTAAACCCCCCCTGCGCCCCCCGGAAGGCTCGGCTTTGGGGTGCTGCCTCCAAACTTGGGTTCTGGATGGGACATGCTGCTCTTCTTGGGCTTTGGGGGGAGCAGTGCACCCTAAGTCAGCAATACTCTCGGAAGAGGCTGAATGACACAGCTTTAGAGCTCAGGAGTAGAAACTCTTTTCCCTCCCGTAGTTTTGCGTCAGCGCTTGAGGAGGACAGGCGAGGTTACACTCCTGAACCCCCAAAATCAGTCTGTGTAATGCAAAATGGTCTCTCCCTCCCTGTCCGGCGAGGAGCAAAGCCCTCCTTTTGCAGCCTCAGGGGGGTTGTCGGCAAGGGATGCTGCCGTCCCCAGCTCAGAGGTTGGGGGCACTGGGACCCTCTGCCCCCCGAGAGCAGAGCGAGGAAGGGGAAACGGAGGATTTACAGGAAAGGCTGGAGCCAGGGCTGGACTGGGCTGGGCTTCCCAGAAGACGCGAAATGAGGTGTATGAAGGGGAGGGAGAGGCGGGGAAGCATCGCCTTTCCACGGGGAAGTCAGATGTGGAACTTTAATGGCAAAGTGGGGTACAGGAGCCACTCTTTCCATTGCTTTGTGAGTTTGTGTGAGTTTGTAAACGGAAGAGCTTATTCTTCCAGCTGTAAACTCTATGGCTGACTTGTTAGAGCCCTTTCCTTAATGACAAAGGGCATCTCCTGTCGTCACTTTATAGCTCTTCCTCTTTCTCATACGCGGGAGCTGAGCATGGAGGATCCACACTTCAGACTTCCAGAGCTGGGAATACACCGCTGTGTGTTGCTCTTCTTTCCCCACCAAATCCCCTTTTGGGTTATCTGTTGTGCAGATGCCGTTTTCTCCCTGGCTGTGCACACGAGGAGGGAGGCTGAGGTGGCCCCGCACTCCAGGTTTATCTGGCTTTTTGGGAGCTAGCCATACAGCAGCTGTGAAAGGATTATCAGCCTGAGGTTAACTGCCACACAGCCTCTCAGTTCCCAGGTATTTCTGAAGTTTTGACAGGGCAGAAGTGGCTGTCAAGAAACTCTTTCCACCTTTTTCTCTGCCTGTTCCTTCTTCTGTGTTTTACTGGTTTCTACAAGGGATAACTCCACCCATGTACACATGCTGGTCTTCCTGGGTGTGTGGTGCAGAGTCCACTGGCATCTCTGACACCCTTAAGGCTGGATTGTGTGAAACTTCCCATCTTAAAATATTCTGTATCACTTCTGAGGCTGTTTACCTTTGCAAAGCAGAAGTTTGATCCATAGCCCTTAGAGAGGAGAATCATGGTGTGAATAGAGATGCAGAGTGATAAGCACAGGCTGTGAAAAGTTTCTGTGGTGGAGAAAGGCCTGAAAATATCTTGTTCCTAGAATGAAACAAATTTAGGTGAGAGTTTCTTCTCTGGGATGTGGGAGCCAGGTCACGAGTAATGGCAAAGAGCAGAGTTGGGACATCCCTTCTGCTCCCTTCAGAGATGGGAGGGGAATCCGTCCCCTCCCACTCCCGACAAATATTTTCACCAAGGAGAAAAGGGCTTTATGGGTTTATATTTGGAGTTTCCTCTCTTGGCAGGTTAATCTGTCAAAGGGGATTTCTGAAAGTGCAGCGTTTGCCCTTGCAGAGCTCGGGAGCTGCTTTGCTGGGAGCAGCTGCGTGGTGGCTTTGCCCTTTGGGACAGGGCTGACACACAGAAGGTGAAGAGCAGTTTCCAAGCATCTCCTCCCCATGCAGCTTCCCCGGGAGCAGCAGCACAGGAGGGGATCCCTTGGCTTCCCTGAGCTGCTTTCCCACAGTATCTCGCATGGGAGGGAGGTTGTTCCTGCCTTGGAAATAGCTGAAGTTGGGCACTGAGGTGATGACATCTCAGGGGCATGAACGTGTGTTGAACAATTATGTTTAAAGACTTTAAACATTAAAAATCACCAGAATGGAGCAGATCCTCAAAAACTTTAAACACTGTGGATTTTCTAAGGGCTGTTTCATAGAAGGCACAAGTTGGAGTTTTAAGGAAAAATGGCAAATACACATCCCAAAACGAGTGGTTTTCAACTGCTGAGGTTATTCATCCCTGCAATGCTCCTGTGAGGCCTTGCTGTGGGTTTACAGGAGTGGGTGGGGATGCAGAGAAGATTTCTGGGCTGGAGAGGTCCAGACAAACACACTGCCCACTTTCTGTGAAGTGTTGGTCTCTTGAAGCAGGAGCTTGCCCTTTGAGAGGCCGTATTTCGAACAGCTCTGCCCGCTTTTTAAAACCATGCACCCCTCCATGCTGCAGCAGCCTTTGGGGAGGCAATGCCTGTAGGAAACTTCTCCAGCAGTGCCCTGGGTGGACCCAGCACTGGGAGCTGTGGCTGGTTTTGGGCAGACCCAAGAGAGACAAGGCAGACGTGGCTGTGGCTTGTTTATGGCTGAGTGTAGGGAGAGGATGCGGGCTAGGAGCATGGCTGGGGCTCCATCCCAGTGCACTGCTCCTGTGCTGCTCCCGTCAGAGCATCCTGGAGCACCCACTGCCACACACACACACGTTCGTGCCTGACTCAGATGCCAGCTGTGCTTTGTAGCAGCAAGGAAGTGAAGTTAGCTGGGAAAGTCTGCCCAGGGAAAGGTGGTCTGGTGTGAAAGGATGTCAGGAAAGGGAAATACGGAATTCCCAGGCATGGTTTGGTAGAGGAAAAAGTGGCTGGGATCACCTTTTTCTGCCAGCTGGGCTGTTCCCAGCAAATGTCAGCCTTAGAGCAGAATATTGAAGTGCCACGCTCTGCAACCCTCTGATTTTCAGTTTGGTTTGGTTTAGGGAAAAGGAAAAAAAGGAAAAAAAAAATTTTTCACCTAAATTAAAATACTTTTGATCCTTGTCTTTCATTGAACTTTTTGCTTCAGAGAGAATAGATTAATAAACACTTTCAAATGGAAAAACATAGTTTAGAAAGGTTCCCCTTTCATCTTTAACACAGAGCTTTAATGCTAACCTGGGTATGAGTTTGCCGTTCCCCCATTCCTTTTCCCTCATATTTTTTTTTATCTTAACAACAATAACTTTGCTTTTATTGTGATCACGCTGGCCTTTACTGGTCACTTTTTATTCTTTCCTTTTTTATTTTGAAGTCAGCATGTTAAAAAAGAAATCACAATGTTATTTTAATCAGACCAAATGAAAGAGCAAATCAGAGCGAGAATTTTAATCTGCCCCAAGCAAAACTGCCTTGTACATCTGTCATGTTGGGATTAGTGGAACTCTTTAAAGAAGCTGAAGACTTTTTAAACAAAGTATTAAACATTTGTGACCTGATTTCCATTCTTACAATATTCTCATTAATAAGAGTGCAGGCTGAAAAGACATCTGTTAGGTCCTATTTGTTTTAAGAATATTAAAGGCTAATAAGAATATTGGAGGGTGGGGGTGTGTGGGGGGAGTCTAAGTGTAATATTTAGAGCCAAATCTCAGAGCTGCAGTTTTCCAAAGTGATTTTGGGTCTAATTTGGTGCACGATAGAGGGAAACACCAATCTTGGACCTCGAGTTGGATGCTTTATGTTGTTGTTCGTGGTTGGTTTAGGCTGTTGGTGCTTGTGTGAGGCTTCCCTTTGGGCTGGGAGCTTTTCCTGGGGCTCCATCCCTGCTTAGGGAGTGGAGAAGGGGAAACGCTGCCTTTCCAAGATAAAATTTAGGCTGAAATGGTGCAGAAGCAGAGATACAGTCTTAAATTGTACACAAACACAAATAGCATGCATGTGTGACCTGCCTTCATCCAGCACTGCTTTGGACCAGCCAGGAAACAGAGTAGAGAGGGAGTGAAAATGTCCTTCATGGGTTTGCTGCTTGTTTTTTGCTGGATGGGAAGTCAGTTAAAGTAAATGGTCCAGCTTGGACTCCTAAGGAAAAAATAAAGCCCGGCACGTGCTGGTTAAAGTACTCGCTGAAAGAAGCCTTCATAACGTGCATATATGGTTTAAGAGAAGGTTGCTGTCGACTGCAATCTTTGCATCTTGTTTATGCTTGCTGGGTAAAATATTAACTAAAGCATCTGAACATAAAGTTCTGGTGTGAAAGAATATCAGCAGGGGAGAGCCATATGGTGCCAGGCTGCTAACAAAATACCAAACGCTGGAGATTCCTTTTTGCAGAAGCCTGAAAACTCTCGTTCCCATCCATAATACATGAGTTCACGCCTTTGATTACTCCAAACATTAGCCCAAGCGGTGCAGGCGTCTCTTTGGAGCTCGCACAACTTCGGGCACGCCGTGCTCTTCCCCCCTCTTCCTTTACATAAAAGAAATCGATGTCGAGCTGTTAAGATACAAATACCCAATATGCTGTAAGACAATATGTTTCCGAAACTGCTGCGTAAGCTGCCTTCCCTCTAATTAAATATAAACTGCAGTAGAGACTCGGCTTTCTTCGTTCCTCTGCTTGAAATTGTTTGGCAAGCGTGTGGCTCTCCCTAGGACAGCATCTCCAAGCGAGGTTGGTGCCAGTTTTGGGGAAGCCTCTCTCTCCTTGTGGGTGCAATCAGAACCTCTCTGATCAATGCTGAGGGCTGTAATCGTCTCTCTGAGCAGCAGCTCCCAGGCATGTTTATCTGAGCCCTCTCTGCAAGTCCAGGGTCGGGTGTATTCAGCAGCAAAGGATTCAAACCCAGCATTAGGAGGATCCCCTGGTGAATATTATTATAAGGTACAAGAGATGGCTCTGGGGGAGATTTCATGCACGCAGTATTTAAAAACCAAGTTATTGCTGGCAAAATCTATAGATGACAGTCTGAGCACTTTCGAAAATCTTTTCTCTTTTCTTAAACAATCCCTTGAAACCAACAATTTGACGTTGAACAACTTGTGCTTGTCACTGGGCTCCCTGAGTGTGGCTGGTTAAGGTTTGTGGTGAGCACCCCATTACCTGAACACCTACAGAGTGCAGAGAAACCTCCCCAGTAGCTGCCTTTGGTTAACCCACATTTCAGAGCTGGAGCCTTTCCCTGCTCTTAGTGTTTCTCCAGCCTGGGTGATGCAGCTCTGGGGGGTGGAAGGCAGTGGCTCTCTGGCAGCCGTGGGGTTGGGGCCAAAGCTTCCATTTGGGTCACCTGTTTCAGCTCTTGGACATCCAAACCCTCGTGGAAGCACATCAGGTTAAGCACCTAAATGCAGAATTCGGCTTTCCTTTCAGCACTGGCTCTTCCCTTTGTGGCTGTGTGGGCAGTGCAGGGTGATGGGATGGGAATTAAGTCAATGCCAAAACACTGCTGCACAAATGTCTGGTGAAAGTTTTGGGGCAGGGAAGGGTCAAATCTGCAATACTGTGTCCCAAAGAAAGGCTGCTCTGGTGAGCTGCTGGGATAAGTGAAGGTGTCAGGTGGGCTTTGAGAGAAGTTGCCTGGTTTCAGCCTAAAGCTGCCTTCTAGTGGGGCCTGAAGCCTAAACTGAGCCTTTCTGAGGGACGTGTGTCCAGTCCTTGCTCTGCACGCAAAGCCCAAGTGCCTGTGTGGGAATGAGAGCAAAATAAACGAACTCACTTCCACGGCAAAGAAAAAAGATTTTTATTTGTAGGAAATCAAAATCCTTGGGTGGGTGAGATTCTGGGTAAAGCTATGTCGGACAAAGTTAGCCCAACTTGAGTGGCTCTGCAGAGAGGAAAGGGTTCATCCCTCTAAATGCTGATGTGGCCACGAGCACATCTGGAGTCCCAGCTTCTCCTGCTTTTGCATACATTTCTCTTCCATAATTCTGAAGCTTTGCATCTAGCAAGCTTCTGGCAAGTGGAGTTAAAGGTTTGTTTGTTGCCTTCAATATTTTGATGTAATTAGTCAGCGAGCAACTCGCTGCTTTTGCCCAGAGAAACGCGCTCTCCAAGAACGCAAGTGACAGGAGAGGATTAATAGCCTTCTGGAGAGAGCTGCTCCATTTTTTATTTAATAAAAAAGAAAAAAAAAAGTTTAAAAAAAAGTGCCTGGGAGCAACGTTGTTGCTTTAAAAAAAAATGACATTTGAAATGGTTAACTCTGCCTGCGGTGTCTCAGCACAGCACAGCGTTGTCAGCTCCTGTCCCACATTCCCTAAAAACTTTCAACTCCCTCTCATCATGGAGTGGCTTTCCTGGCTCCCAGGGAGGCATGTGGTTCTGGCAGGTTGGCTGCTCCCGCTGCACTCACCCACCGAGCAAGGACACCCTGCCAGAAAGGGGAGGACTGGGAGAAAATGATTTGGAGAGGAGAGATACCTGCGGGATAGGAGCTGGTGCTTGGCTGTGGAGCCTGGGGTGACTGCACTGCTGGGCACTGTGGGCTTTCCCTGCTCCTGGCTCAGTTTTGGGGCAAAACTGATGGAGCGCAGAGGGCTCAGCCCGTGAAAGAGGCTGGAAGTGGAGATGAAAGCTGCTCCAAGAGCAGTGCCCATGGGCATCCAGCTGCTGCTTCACCCTCCTCCTTGTTGTCCCTGTGTTGTATTCCCAAGCAAGCGAAGGCTGCAGGAAGGACAGAAAGGTATCGCTCGCCTCTATTTAATTTCAATTACACAGAGCCCGCAGGAGCGCTCAGAGTGGTGCCAGCAGGGCTATAAACTCAGCGTATTTGATGATTCTCCCTTTTTTCAGGCAAATGGTGCGCAGCAGCCGCCCCATTCAGCAGCAATAATCCTGGGGGGCTGTGACACTCGCGCTGCAGTGGTGACTCCTGTTTAATGAGCTGACCCTTCAGAAGGCATTAATTGCCTCATTTCGTGGTGGGCAGCGTGGCACCCTGTGCCTGCCCCTGGTCTGGGGGTTCTGGTGAGGGAATGGTTTGGTTTGAGTGTGCCAAGGCTGGGAGGGGGATGCTGGTGGGGGCTGGGAGCCAGCGGGCACTGAGCAGAGCTGCCTCGTACCCCTGGGGAGTTGTTGCTGCACGATGATCTCACCTCCTTTTATGCCTTATTGCTTCTGTCTCCCTGACTCCATGTGACACACGCTTACGTGTCAACTTTTCACTTCTTATATGGCAGCAGAGAGAAAAGGCTTAATATCATAAAGACAAGCTGGCAGCTGGGAAGTAGCCCATTTAGTCATCTAACTTTGCGTCAGAGGCACTGCCAGCCCCTTCCCTGGCTCTTCCAGGCAGCTTCTTCCTCCTCTGCCTGACCTGGTGTCACGTGTGGTAGAAATCCCTGTCAGGAAAACACCTCCTGGAGCAAACACTGTTGATGGGCCCCAGTCCTCTGCTGGGGGCAAGGAGGTTTGTGTTCCACAAACACATCTGTGTGCCCAACTTGGGCCAAGTTTGAGTAGAAACAATGTGGGGTTTTGTTATAGCTTTTGGGGTTTTGCAGTTGTTTTCACCCAGCACCAGCGGGGCTGAGGGTGAGGTGTCATAGCAGGTTCAAAATAACTTGGGCTGTGACAGTCAGCACTGGGGCATCTCAGGAGGTTTGGAGCTCAGAAGGAACCCAAGAATCACTGACAGCTAAATCTATGGATGGCTAAAATGTTAGAGAGAAGATCAGTTCATACTTCTCCTGTTTCTTCTACTCTTTCCCTACACGCTGGGGAAGTCTGTATTTGCTGCTCAGAAGCAGGTACTGAACCCGCTGCTGCCTCATCCCAGGAAGGTTGTCTGTAGTTGGCTTTCTACATTTGGCTTCCCCTCAGTGCTCAGCCTTGTACACCTCTGTGCAAGCACTGTGCTAGGGCTCTCTCTTCTCTTATCTCTTGGTTTCCAAACTGATGATGGAGTGGTTTGGATGCAGTGTGTCAGATACTCGAGCTGGATCACCGCCTCCAACTCAGTGTGTTTGACATCCATCCATGCTGGTAGTACTCCCCTGTGCAGGCTTACAGCAGCTGTGGGGAAGTGCACTTTGGCTGCAGGAGCTGCTCATGCCTCTTTTCACCCCCCTACTTGCTGGGGTGGGCTTGTGTTACCAGCTTAGGGGGACAGCCCTGTCCCCATGCCCACAGGTGAGGAGATGCACAGAGCTCTGGTGCTGTGACTGCTGTCGTGGTGGAGGTGGAAGCAGCATTGTGCTGTTCTCCCCAGAGGTTTACCCTTCTCCCAAGAGCTGGGAGAAAGAGAGGTGAATTAGGGGAGTCTTGGAGCTGAAATCCCTGACTCTCATTTGTTACTCCGAATCATTATGGCTCCTTCCTCACCAGCCACTTCTTCAGCCACCCTTCTCAGTGTTCATCTTCAGGCCCAGGAGTCCTAACGTTGCCCTGGAGCCCCTTTGTACAGCACAAAGAGCACACACAGCCCTAAAGGTCTTCCCAGACCTCCTCAGGTGGGGAAGGACATCCATGCCTGATACTGACACTGCCAGTGGACACACTCCTTGTTCCTGTTCTCACCCTGGCTTACACAGGTTGTTTTCCCACTCCTGAGGGCTCCTGTGCATCAGTGGCACCATGGGAAGGGTTTTACACGACTCTTGTAACCTCACCCTGAGCCATCAGGTGGTTTCCTTCAGCAGCAACGTGGCTTGGGGCTGCTTCCTTCCAAGACATGCTTCTCCAAAAGCATCTCCAAGAATTTATCTGCACTGAATTCTCCTGCTAGTGTTTCGACACGTCGGCTCCGCAGAGGCTTTCAATTTGGTATGAAAAGTAATTATTGCCAGGGTGCAGTTTAGCTGTTGTGTTTTACAGTGCTGGTAAGGTTAAAAGAAATAATAATAATAATACAAGAAAGACTCAGCCAGAGTAACTGCCTGCAACATGCTATTTGCATTTTTAAGGAAATACTTCTTTGAGACAGCTTGGGTGAAAGGTCGGCATTTGCATATAAATGGAAAAGAAAGTGTGTGATGCTGGAAGTTACATCTATATTATTTTCTCAGCAGTGAGCTGCCGTTCTGGAGATTAAGGGACGCCGTTTGCATTTGGCTTTTGTTGAATAGAGAAGGTACCAGGAAAGGCAAATTAGAACAAAATAATGAGGGAAATGTGCAAGAAGAAAGAAGCAACATCCTGTTTCTGGGAGATGCTCTCCTGCATGCCTGACACCTCACATGCCTGCTTGCACACGCGCGGGGCACGCGTGGATGAGTGTGGCCGAGAAGGGCTCCCTTTGCATGTACAAAAGGATTGGTGCCGGAGATGACAGCAGCAGCAGGAGTGGTCCGTGCTGTGAATAAGCCTGGCAGAAAGGAGGATGATGATGCTCATCATTTGGAAGCAATATGCCAGGGTTTGCTTGATGTTTTTTTCTTTTCTTAATAGCGTTATTTTTTCTTTTCATTCACTCTCCGGTATGTTTGGAGAGGAATTATCAACCATCTCAATGAGGTTCTTCCAATTGCAGTAGGAATATTCACACTTTGTGGCTGGCAGGGCAAAGGCAGGAGGCAAACAAATCCACAAGTCAGATCTTGCTCTTTCCTTGAAGGGGTCCACATCGGCTGAGAGATCTTCCAGGCCCTGATGCTGCCCTGGGCCTTGGAAACACCGAAAGGATTCTCTGGTGGAGAACCCCAGTGCTTTGTTTCCCTTCTTGCTGGTGGCCTCGCTCGCCACACTCAGAGCAGCTTTGTGCTTTGACAGCTCCCCCATGGAGCTGGGGGAAAATGGGATGTTGAACAATGTTCACTCTTTAATCTTTCTGATCAATACTTAAGAACACCGTGCAGACAGCAGCGGTGCTGTGGGCACGCGGCTTTTGTTCCTCTCTCGAAGAGTACACAAGTGGTACAAGGATTCAAGGTGAAAAACACCTCCTTTTATACCTTCTGCTGTGTCCTGCTGCTGTGTAATGTGCTGCTGCCACTTGGTAGGAAAAGAAAAAAGGCTCTAATAAAAACTCTTATTAACTGGCCATGAACACTGGAGCATGAATATTGCTCTTAATGAGGAGACACCGCAGCCTCATTTGCTTCCTTTGCATTGTAGGTGCACAGGGCTTCAGCTTCTGCAGCCCTGGGTGATACAGAGAAACAGGATGGAATGTTGGTCCTTCCCTAGAGCACAATTTGGTGTGCAGGGGTGGAAAGAGGATGCCAGATGAAGGGTGGCAGCACAGCCATCACCAGGGTCTGGGGATGCCAGCTCCCACGGCAGGGTGATGTCTGTACCCTGCTCCTGGTGGATTTTGAGTTTGTTAATGAACTTCACCCCTGCGGGTTTTGCTCTCTCTCCAAGCAGCAGTTTTCCATGCTTCTTCCCATTGCAGTGTGTTTTTGTGTTTGGGAAATTTGAATCTTTTTGTGATTCAACCGGTTGCTCGCTGGCCTGTCCTAGGGCTGTGGGGAAGGGATGATTCCCTGTTCCCATCAAGGACCTGACAAAGAGTTCAAGAGCATGTAAAGGTGCCAGGTATGACAGAGCAAAGCATGAGCTGGCAGGGCTGAGGTGACCACAGGGGCTGACACAGCTGCCTGGGCAGGGGTGGCAGCTGACAGCATCAGAAGCAGGATGAGCCAAGAGGTGAGGTGGCAGAGGCTGGGAAGGAGGATGTGAGTCACTTGTGCTTCAGGCGGGGCTGGAGGAGGGAGCCGAGGCAGGGAATGCTCCCTGGGCTGCAGGAATGGCTGGAAGGAGAGTGGCAGGTTCTTGTGGCTGGAAACGGGGAAGCAGCAGCACGATGCTGGCAGTGACCTGTCCTCTTCCCCTTGGCATAGTCTGGTGTTCCCCTCCTGTGTCCTGTACCCCAGGACCCGCAGAGCTGAGCAGGCTGTACTTGGCTGTCGGCACCGAACACCTCAGAGCTGTGCTGGTGCTGAGCCAGTGGCTCAGTGTGTCAGCAAGGCACGCTGTGCTGCAGGGGGCTGTTTGGCAGGGAAAGCACTAGAAAGGTTTGTTCCTACTGAAATCAAACCCTTCCTTTCCTTTGGGTAAGCGGAAAATAAAAGGTCAGAGAGCGCATCACAGATTTCATGATGTCGCAGCGTGTGGTTTGGTAGCAGGGTGGGTTAAGCCAGCACTGTGTGTTTGTTGGGGCAGTGGAATTCCAAATGAAGTTCACTGGTGCAATGAGTTGTTTGGTCTCTGGACAGCCCATGTAGTGCTGCAAGGCACCCTCTGGCTCTGTGC
This sequence comes from Cnemophilus loriae, assembly GCA_013397755.1. NCBI lineage: Eukaryota > Metazoa > Chordata > Aves > Passeriformes > Corvidae > Cnemophilus > Cnemophilus loriae. The sequence continues at coordinate 713,775 of VZTF01000260.1, read as the reverse complement.
TGCCGTGAGAGGAGCCACGGCTCGGAATGATGTGGGGATGAGGAGCAGAGAGCTCGTGAGCAAACTTTGTGAGCTGTGCAAACACAGCCACGGGGTCAGGTCCCCACAGCTCAGCCCCACTTAGGAGGAAACTGCTCATGACCCCCTAATTCTTCCTTTTATAGATATTACAAACTCTCTGGGACTTGTCCCAGGGGAGAACATCAAAGCTCAACATCACTATCCCTGGAAGTATCCAAGGCAAGGTTGGATGAGGCTTGAAGCAACCTGGTCTAGTGGAAGGTGTCCCTGCCTATGGCAGGGGGTTGGAATGAGATGAGCTTTGTCCTTTCCAACCCAAACCATTCAATGATCTCCCTGACGATTGCCCAGCTTCTCTCTAAATGTGATAAGGAAAAGTATCTTTAGGTCAGCAAATGAACAAAGTAAAACCACAATCCAGCCAGCCATGCTACATCTCCCATCCATACATCCCATCTTAACTAATTATTAAATCATATTTGCTGATAAGTATGAGATGTAATATCTATTACACAGCTGTTAAACCTCAATTAATATGTTTTAATGATCAGTCGTTTACTGTGCAATATACAATTAACATCCGGTATTAGATCTTAAATTAAATGCGTGTTTGGGAAGCTAAATTTGCAGCACTGAACACAGCCCTGCTGCAGTAAACAGAGATAATTGCCTGGAATAGGCAGCATTCCCGTGCCCTGGGAGGGGGCTAAACCAACACTCCCGGCATCAGAGATGAATGGAGGAGAATTGCTGAAGAAGCTGGGTTCTACTTTTTCAGTGTGTTTTGATTCCTACAGAGGTTTTGATTCCTTTCCTTTGGAAAAAAGCACCCTAATGCGGAGCTGCTGTGTTCCTGCAAGTGGGAAGGTTGAGGTGCGTGGGGTGCCGGCTCAGAGGGGTCTTTTCTTGGCAAATGTTGGGCAGGAGCATGGGACAATTAATTGTGCTGAGTCCTGGGGCTGTGCGAGGGTGTTCAGTGCTGCAGTTTGGAGCTGAGACTGAGGCCTTAAATCAAAGATAAGGCTCATGTTACCTGCCAGCAGAAAAGCTCTCATTGCACCAAGGGATTGGGGCCATGCAGGGAAGTAAATTCACTTATTGGTGTTCTGCAGGCAGCGGCCACAGAGCTGCGTGTGCGGGCAGTGAACTGCAAAATCACAGAAACACAGAATGGTTTGGGTTGGAAGTGACCTTAATGACCATCTTATTCCAGTTCTCTCCAGTCAGGGACACCTTCCACTATCCCAGGTTGTGCCAAGCCCTGCCCAACCTGGCCTTGGACACTTCCAGGGATGGGGCAGCCACAGCTTCTCTGGGCAGCCTGTGCCAGGGCCTCAGTATCCTCTGAATAAAGAACTTCATCCTAACAGTGAATCTAAATATCTCCTGGCTTAGTTTTAAGCTGTTCCTCCTTATCCCATCACTGTTTGCCCATGTAAAAAGCTGCTTTTTCTGTTTTCAATAAAATGCAGGGGTGTCAGGCAGCCAGCAGTGCAGAGGGGTGCAGCAGCCCAGGAGTGGCTTCTCCAGATTAAAGAAGGAGTAAAACGTGGTTTTGAGATTTTTTTGTTAAATTCACATGAAAGCTGGGGCCACAAAATGCTCCCTCTGATCCCTCACACTGCTGCAGTGTCTCTGAGAAGTGTGAGCCCACATTGTCTGGTGGGATGCTGAAGGACCCAGCCTGTTCCCAGCACGCTGCTGCCTCGTTAACTCAGGATTCACCTTTCCCATGAAAAATGCGCCTGAACAAAAATGAAGAAAAATTTTCCTCCCTTCCTTTTTCTTTTCTTACACTTGGAGGAACAAATGAAGATTGATATGTTTTTCTTCTAGTCTTTCAGTTTAAATACGCAGTGATGCATCTTATGAGGAAAGGAAGGCTTCACCCCCTATGTTTTCTCTACAGAACCTTCCCCTCACCCCATCACTTTGCTATAGCAGGTGTAACCTCTGCAGAGATTTGGGGACAGGGCAGGGCTGCAGCTGGGGCTCCCCTGGCACTTTGAGGATGTGTGTGAGAGCTGACTGCCACCAGGCAGCCACCTCCTCATTTTCTATTCATCCTCACCCCAAAGCTTCCTATGAGGTTTGTTGTGTTTCTTTTCGGGGGACTTTTCTGTGATTTTTTGGAGGGTTAATTATTTTTTTCTGGCAAATTAATTATTTTTTCTCTCTTTGGAAATGTAAAGTAAAACACACTTTAGTCTGATTAACACTCCAAATTGCTGTGGTCTCCCTCCCAAGTTTCCACATCATCTTGTTAGGGGTGGATGAGGGTGGCTCAAACATTTCAAGGAACTTGTTCTTTTGTACCAGGATTCCACACAACTTGCAATGCTTTGGTTCACAGCTGTAGATATCCCAGAAGGGGACAAATAGATTCAAGATTTGGGAAAGAACATCATTTGGCAGAGGATGGTGGTGGCTTGTCATAAATGTTGATGGTGAAAAGCAGCCTGTCTAGGGCTCCAGTGTGTGCTCCAGTCCTGACTGGGTGGATGGTACTGAGGAGGGAGTTGGTGGGCAAAGCTGGTGGTTTCCTTTGGGACGTGATCCATCAGACCAGCTGAGCATCTAGGTAATTATCCAACGGGGTGTGGGTGCAAGTGCTCCAGGCTCTGAGCCATCACTGTCCCACCTCAGTGCCAGGAGGGGACCCCAGAATATGCTGTTCCCTCTGGGATCTGCTTCCCACGGGCTAAAATTTATATTTAAGGCAATATCCCACACCTCCTCGTGGGTGGCCCAGGCAGGGGTTAACAGATGTGTCCTTCACATGATCAGGGAGCTTCGTTTCTGCTGAAGCCAGGATCTGGAGGGAGGTGGAAAGGGCAGAGCCAGCAGTGCAAGCTGATCCTCCCTGGAGACCAGATGCATTTAAGCACCACGGAATAGAGGAAATCTGATTCCAGTGTTGACAGAGCTGCCTTGGCCATTCCAACTGGGCTGAGCAGAGGGACTGGAGCAGGCTGGAAGGCTCTGAGCTGGGGTGGCCAACACACCTTCAGCCAGGCCAAGGCTCCTTGCCCCAGCACTCAGTCCCTTCTCTGCCTCTTGCTTAAAGGGATGAAGGCATGGGACATCAGGATGAGGTCTTTGGCAAAGATAAGATGGCACCTTGAGCCAGATTTATCCGCAGCAGCTTCCAGGTTTCACCCTTTGCCTGTGACTTGGGCTCACATCAGAAAACAGGCCCAGAGAGGATGAGTCTGCACATGTGTCGCTAATTTTTCCTCCTCGTGGCTGAATCACATGATGTCTCATCCTTTCAAAAATCTTCTAAGCTATCTGTGGGGTTATCCAGGATCCATTGTTTCTAGTTTAACCCTCTCTCTGCTCCTGCCCCCACTGCATCCCATAGAGGATGCTCCTGCTTTGAAACGTGCTGTTGGGAGAAGGATGCTGAGGGAAATGCTCTAGATAAACAGGCAGGCAGTGCTGGCCTATGAATGTGCTATTGAATCATCTTTATTTCTTCTTATTTGATATTTTCTCCCTCTGTTCTCCTTTCTTGTGTCCATTTCTAGCGTCTTTCCTTTATTTTGCCTGGTTTTCATCATCTGCCTGGCCATCTGTGCCTCCCTGCTCCCTTTCCTCGGAGCTTCTCCAAAGCAGAATAATGTTTCAGCAACTCTCGGATTTTGCCTCCAAGCCCTGAGCCTTTTCTGAAGGTCCAGGCTAGAACACGGTGCTTCAAACAGGGTTTGGAGTCTCTAACACAAGCGATTGTCCTGGGACACCTAGAAAAGTCCCCCAGCTGCCCTCCTGGCTTCAGAACAGCTGTTTTAGGACAAATACATAAAGGTGACTTTGACAGTCACCTATCTTATGAACCATCTTGGAGGTACATCACCACGAGACTGAATTATCCCAGTCTTTCAATTTTAATTTTCAACTGTTAACAGTGTGTTATCCAACTGAGGACTGAGCTGAGCAGAGTTGCAGTGCTTGGGGTAGGCTGAGGGTGGAAATTCTTTATGGTTGGGGCTCTTGGCCTTGGCACAGCACCCTGGTGTCCTACTCGGGGCACGGAGACCCTCAGGATATGTATGGCCATTAAAGAAAGCAGGCAGGGAATAAATACTGCATTTCCACCTCTGGTTGATGCTGGCGACGGGGTGCTGGGCTGACTCTGGGTCCTGACCCCATGTCCCTCTTTCCCTCCCCAGAAAATGAGTTTCGGGGTGAGCTGCTGAATCAGAGGTGGACCTGTGGAGAGAGGATCAGCAGCTGCGAGGGAGCCGCCGGCCTGCACGGCACACGCATCAAGGTGAGTACACAAGCAGGGACTTTTTTAGGACAGTGACCCCTCACCCCACGTGCTGGCCATGGGACAAGGGCCACATGTGCTCCAGCTCCTTATGGACCAGCTGCTCCTGGGGGGATGGAGCCTTTCCGGTACCCACAGAGTGATGGGCAGGACCTGGAAATCTCTGTCTCCTTGCTACAGCCAAACCTCCTGTGTAGTGAATCCGGGCAGGGAGGGCTTCCAGCTGTCAAAATTTGGCTTGGAGTCCAGATATTTAAATCCTTGCCTTCCTCTCTGGTGCCATCCTTCAAGAGTGGCTCAGATCTGGGTATTTAGGTCACTCCCAGGCCTGTTAAAATAGGCCCTTTCTCCAAGGCGCCGGCTGGTCGGAAGGAGCCCCTTGAACACCAGGTGAAGCTGTGGTGCCTTTGGAGGGGACAAGCGAGGCATTCATCCCCGTCGGGACCCTGGACAGCTCCTAGGGCTCAACAGAGCCGCTCATTTACTGCTGCAGCTGCGGCTGATGAAAGAGGTACAGCCAAGGCTGTCAAACCTCTCGGCAGATTCACTGCCAGCAGATTAGGAAGCTTTAATTAAGCAGAGAACTGGGCTGTTCACTGCACAAATGGTGCTTCCTGTCCTATTTGGGCCTCTCAGTAGTGAGGCACCGTCTCACTGGTGGATGGACCCACCTGGGTGATGAGGAAGCCTCCTTAGGTGACTGATGTTACCAACTCTTCCTGTATCCCCAGATAAACCAAACCCTGGGAAAACCCCAAACCAGCAAAAATCCACCCTTAAAAACATCCTTCTTCTCTAACAAGCTGTCAGCTGCACGCAGGTGTCGCCAGGAAAGCTCACACCTTCTTAGAAAGCAGAGTAAGCAGTTGTTGCTATATTTAAAATGAGCTCAATTAAGGCTTTTCTATTGAACCTGCCAAATAAGCACTTAGGTTAGATTTAATAAGATTGTCGTATGTTAATAAAGTAATGATTACAAAAGGTAACATTCCCGGTACCTGGCGCTCATCTGGTGCTCTGCCTCTAACAAGCATATCATGAATATTAACCATTTCTCGCAATCCTCAGCTCTGCTTATCTGTGTTTTATCTGAGTGCCTGGCTCAGGGGTGAGAGGAGAGGGTGGGGAGGGGGAGTCTGGAGGGAGCCTGGATATTGTGTGAGTGTGCAGCCGTCTTAACTCATGGGGGGAGAGGTCTCGATCATGCTCTAACCTTTGGATCTGCATTGTGTGCACATGCTTGCACTTCTCTGTGTGCTCATAAATATATATTGTATTTAAATGTAGTTTTTCATGCCAGTCACAGCTCGTAATCCACAGGATGAGCAGCGGTGAAGGACAATGGGATGTGGGGCACGTTTACTTATTTATTTTGGCCTCTAAAGTAGTCCAGGCATGGGATAAAATTTCCCATGACAGGTTTGAAATGAGATCTCTGCAGTGCTGGGGAGAGCTGATCTCTGCATGGAGCCAGCTGAGCCCGGATGCTGCTGCCAGGGCTTGTCCTGGACCACGGCGTCTGGTGGCGAAGCGAACCTTTGTCTCCCAAATCTTCTCTATTTTCCATATATTTCCCCATTTTCTGTGCCATGGGGATCTAGCTGGGAGGCAGCTGAATAGCAGGCAGGTTGTTGGTGAGGGCTGACTGCTGTCAGGACAGGTAGGGCGGATGGTGGTGGGGCCACCAGAGCCCATCCCTGCTGTCCCCTTCGCAGAGATGCACCTCAGCGACCCCCTCACATTGTGCCACTGGAGGATAATTTTACAGAAAAGGCAGCTGGCTTGTCAGTGAGCTGGAAAGCAATGAGATTGAAGAACTACAATTTTTTTCCCCCTCTTCCCTATCCCACCTCTTCTGGCATGGGAGCCGTGGGCACGTATGGAGCGGCTTAGGTCTGGCTGGCATTGGGACTGCGCGTTGTAGCACTTCCCAGCAGTCGAGAGGAAAGTGTGTGTCAACTTCAGCCACGGCCTCTGAAATCACCCAGCCTAATGCTGGGCTGTCAGCGCTGCGGAGGCAGCGGTGCAGCTGCGCCAGTGTCAGACGTGATGCTCAGGAGCAGCTTTTCTGCTCTGCTTCCCTCGAGTGTGGAGGATGCTGCTGCCATCGCTGTGGAGCAGCAGTGCTCGGGCAGCGCTTCACTCGCAGCACTGGGTGCTTTTGGAGGGGGGCTGGACCCTTTCTGCAAATGCAAAGTGACAGCACGGCTTCGGGAGGATGTTTGTGACACAGCTGGAGCGTCGCATTCGAGGTGGGTACAAGCTGTGGGTTTGCATCTCAACATGTCAAAGCAAAATCCTCCTCTCCTCGACTCTGAGCCCGGGAACACCGTGCAGGGTGTCCTTTCCTGGAAGCAGTCAGAGTAAAAGGCAGACGGGAGCTTATTCAGCCGAGAACTGGACTCACAATAGGTGGAACGTCAGGAGGATTTAAATCAAGCAGCTAGAAGACCCTAAAGGAAGAAGAGGGAAAAAAAAAATCCTCCTAATCTCAGAGTGTGGTTATAAAATAGCAGCTGGGAGGTACTATTGAGCCTTTTTTTAAAAGTAGAGGCACACTCTTGATCAAAGGTATTTCTTCCTCCAACACCCCTTATTTATTTATTTATTTAAAAAATTCACAGCTAGAGAAGGCCCAGCAGGACAAAGTCCTCCTCATTTTCTGCAATGAAGAAAGATGCCATGGCACTTTACAGAGAGGAAAAGAGAGAAATTTGGAGACCCAGATCCAGGTCTTTCCAACTGTGTTCAGCCTGCAACAGCCAAGGAGGAATTCCTCACAGGAAAACAAAATAAGGGAGGAGAAATCAGGATAGGCCATTCAAACCCATCCTCACCGAGAGGCAGTTTTGCTGCCTCTTCCCTTGAGGAGCTAAAGAAGGGACACTTTGGATCTTCAAGAGGAGAAGGACCAAGCAGAAAACCCCTTTTCAACGATTCTGTAGGAAAAAATGTCATTTCTTCTGGCATTTTCCTTCTGCTGCTTGGCAAATATAAGTTTGGGGGTTTTAAAAACTAAAAATAGAGGCAGTGTGTGTCTGTCTGCCCTCTAAAGCTCAGACACCACTTCTTGCACTTGGCATTTTGCTACATCCACAAATAAGCACTGATGGAAGCTCTGCTGCTTTCAGTGTAAAATAAATATTCCTGCTGAATCCTCACCTCCCTTTGTCCAGCTGAAGGGTTTTTCAGCGTGTTTATTTTCTCTGAGCTCCGTGGTGCTCCTGAATACATATAAAGTATTACTGCTGACCAGGGGGAATTTCAGCAGGGCCTTTAATGGCAGATTTGCATAGAGCTGTCGAAGCCCAGGCACACCTGGGCATCAGCACGTGCTGGGCTCCCAGTGGATTTGTGTTCTGTTATGTTCCTCGGGCTTCCATCGGAAAGGAAATGTGTATTAAGACAAGAAGGAAGAAGAAAATGTCAACCCTGTAGGTACTCCATGAAATGAAACTTCACATCCGTGCTGTATTGCTGTCTTGGCAGCAGAACAAGACCCTTACTGTAGAATCCGGCTGTTAAAATTCACATTGTGCTTGGGTTAAACTCTTTTTCAAGTTTGTCTGTCTGAACATCATTGATTTAGGTCTGCAGTACTGACAAATTATCATTTTAACTTGTATTCTGCTCGTGTCAGGGAGCTCCTTAGTGCAGGGTAAACAGGATAGGGGATATTTCTTACTTTTAGAGTGAAAAGAGGGGGAAAAGGGGCACAGAGAGATAAAGTGGTGTTCCCAAGGTTACCCTGACTACCACAGGCACAGCACTGAACTGAATTGTGACGGGAGTACCCTGCGACCCAGCACAGGGTCCTTTCCTGTAGTGTTGGGTTAGGAAACTTGCCAGATGCTTATTTTGATTTAATCTTAGAGATAACCCATGGATATGGTGAGGAGGTGTGGACCAAACCTCTGTTTTTTCTATCCAGACTAATGTGCTCGCGGCTGGCATCTGGCAGCAATAATTTACTTGCAGGTTTCCTTTCGGACTGCTTTGTTTTCGTTCAGAGTTAAAGCAATAAGTGAAATCCAGACAGCTCCTCAGCCTGGCTGTTATGTGAACAAGAGAGAGACCTAATGGAAATACCCTGTCGGTCTCCAGGACTGCAAACACGCGCCGGGTGACCTGAAATTTCACATTAAAACGATCTGTCTAGAGGGCTTCTGGCTGAGAAGGCAACAATAAAGGACGATGATTTCATGTAACCTTCCTGCATCTGAGCCTGGTATCACGAAGGCTCCAGAAGCTCAGTCATGGCTCTGCCAGTTGTTTAAGTTGCCTGAGAGGAGCAGGGGCTGAGCTCTGAAATGGATCTTATTCCTGGTGTTTCTGCACTTTGGAGGGAAATGAGGATTTTTGAGGGTGATCCTGATGTTGGTTTAAGCTGAAAAAAGGAGCTTGATTGTAGAAAGCAGAATCTGGGGGTGCAGAGCCCACCCCATCCCGACAGTGATGTGAGTGAAACATTTTAAATACATGGCACTGAGGCTGCGTCAGGTTCTCCAAACAAGTAATGGGGTCTTCCCTGTTGGGAAAACTCCCAATAATTTAGAAGTTTGGGGTGGAGTTTGTTGGCTTTTTTTTTAATAGGCCAGGCAAGACAACCTATTTGGCTTTTCCATTCTTTGATCCTCAGCAAGTTTGGGTCACCAGATGTCCCTTCTAACCCTGAGAATTCTGTGATTCTGTGGGTCTATCCCTGCCTTAGGTGGCTCCTGTCCCCTTTGCCCATGTGGTGACTGAATCTGCTCCTGTCTTCTCAGGGTGTTTGATCCTGACTTGAAAGAGGAGTGGGAGGCAATGGGAGGAATTGCTCTGAGGTGCTGTGGTGTAGTGAGGAGCCTGGATGCCAGCTCACATGACATTTAACTCCCGAAGACAAATGTGACCTGAAATGGGATCTCCCCCATTTATAGACAAGAAGCTTGAGCCCATCCTGCCTGCCTGGCTAAGAAAAATGAAATTTTGCTTTGCTTTTCCATGCTGTCCATGTGGATCCCAGCCCCTATTTTTTGGCCAGAGCTGGCCCCATCGCAGGCGCTGCCCATTGCCCTTCCCACAGCCTGACCCTCCTCTGCCACTTTGATCTGCAGGAAACCCATATTGCCAGGTCACCAGCCCGACATGTGTCAATTCCCTGAGAGAACTGTCAAAAAAAAAAAAAAAAAAAGAGAGAGAAAAAAGAAAGAAAAAGCCCTCTGTGAAATTCCTCTTGGTTGGAGGCTCTCAGCAATCCAAGGTTCTGTTGTACTGGCGGCGTGCGGCGGCATTAGGGAGCGAGATCAGCGCACGCCGGCGTTGAAAGGCTCATAAATGTAATGAAGTCCCTGTGACACCTGCTCCTCTCCACACTTTAAACAGGAGCCATTGGTCTGCAGGGAACTGAGGCTTTAAAAATACAAATTATAGTAATTGTCTGCTGTGTTATTGGGAAGATTGTAATAAACGTGGAGCACAACACCGCCGTGCCATGAGCTGAATGCTGACAGGATGCATAAATTGCTCCAGGTTTTGATTCCCCCCACTCCCCCTATTTCTTTTTTTATCTTCTTTCCTCTCCAACCTCCCCATCTAACAAATCAACGCATGTTAACACTGAATTTCTGGAAGGTGGCAGTGTGAAGAAGAGAGGCGCTTGGGGAAGCTTCAATCTTCCTCTCTGAGGGCTTTTTAGCTGTGGTACCCCATGGGCTGGGGATCTTGGTCCCCTCTGCCTGCCTGCCCCAACAGCCTCCCTCCCACCTTGCTGCTTCCAAACCTCAGGGAAAGCACCAAGCAGTGTCTCCTTTGAGAATGAGGAGCCTTGGCCCTTGTGCTAGGAACTGGGAGTTGCATTCATCAAGATGTTTTTAGGGTGCATGTGGGGATTCAGCAGCACATATCCCAGCTGCACCATCCTGACTGCCAGTGGAGCAGCATGTGCCCTACGTGCGTGTCCCTTCCTGCCCCTGGACCAGGGAGAGCAGCTGATGGTGTGCCTGCTCTGCTAGGGGTGTTGGAGCCACAGAACCTCCTCATCTAGGAATGATACAGGAGCTGGTTTATTCCTTCTCTAACTGGGCCTGTAGAGGATATCCCAAAGAGAGTTTGTTTTTCTTATGTTAAATCCCACTTGTAAAAGGTTCTTTCACCTCCTTTTCTCTCTCCTTGTAATCTCTGGAGGAAATGTTGCCCATGGTAACATTGCAGTAAAACCCAAATTGTCTTCCCAACCTACCAGGCTCTGATCCCACTCCCTGCTCACACCCTGATCCTGCCATTCCCCCTTGCCATTTACTGCCAAACACTCCTGCCTGCAGAGAGAGCATCTGTGTCAAGGGTGAGACATAAAACCACTCTTTGACCACTTCAGCAGCTCCTTTGACAACTTTAATGAAATCCCATTTATATTATTCCAGCCGCATCTTTGTCCATGCCATGGAGGTCCCTGCTTTCCTGCTCCCACCTCCAGGCACTGCCTGGTTTCAAAGGTGCTGCACCCCAGAGGTGGCTGCACTTCAGCCTTCTGCTGCCTTGTGGCATGTGGTGATGTTTAATTAATATCCAGAACTTTGAAGTCCCTGATGTTACTTATTCATTCCCGTGTTCCCCGCAGACCTTGTGTTTGATGTCCACATTGTGGGTTATTTAGATGCAGTCCTCTTTGTAGTAAATTTAAGTAGAGAGGAGAGGTTGTTCTTTCAGGGCACTTGTGAAAAATTGGCCTTTTCAGGCAGGAGACCAGCTCAGAAACATATTCAGAGGTTTCTGATTTTGTGTTGGCATTCCACCCAGGTGCTCACAGCAGTTCTGGGCTGTAAATCCAGAGAAATCAGTTCTGCCCTTAACAAGGGCTATCTCAGGCACAGCCAACACATCTGGGTGTTTGTCCCTCTGTGCTACTCAACAAGCAAAGTCTTCCTGCGTCCCAGGATGTGGAAATTAATTTAAAATTGCTAAATCTGGGCACTGTGGGTTGAACGATGTCATCGAGGCAAGAAGCCTCCATCTCAAAAACACAGGAAAGCTTTCCCAGCCACCCAAGTATTTACACAAAGTGACAACCACATACAAGCTTGTCCTTTAATGATAATTTTCTGGTTATCTTTCAATAATGACCCTTTTCTTTCTGTTGCAGATGAGTTTAGAAAATGACGATAAGAGAGCACGCACGCGATCCAAGTCTATCCGAGGTGAGCGGGAGCACTGGGCTGTGCAGACCTCAGCTCCCTGCACTTTCCTTATTCCAAATAGGCTTTGATTTTTCATGTCCAGGCTTAACTCTTTAAGTTATGCTCACTGCCCCCGCCCCAACCCCACTGAAATTTGTCTAAAAAACCCGCAGAAGTCTCAACCACAAAACCTAATAGGTCCTTATGATATTTAACCCTCATCCTCTACACCCAGCTGAAGGAAAATAACAAGCAAATAAGGAAAAAAAGCCCCCGTGCCTGCTTTGCTGTAGGGGATGGCAATCACTGGAGCTTCAGATCAGCTCCCGGGGCTTTCATCAGACTCACTCTGCCAGCGGCTTTGAAGTTGCACATCTGAGAGCGCCTGGCAGAAGTAGCTCATGCTGGAGAAGCAAGTGGGCCATCCCCCGGCAGGGATGGGAGGACAAACAACTGGTTAATGTAAAGATTGACTGCGATTTATTTCCTGACTGAAAAAAAAAAAAAGGGAACTGCAGTTTTTTTGCGTGCTTTCTCTCTGGGAGAAGGCGAGAGGTCCTGATAGAGCCCAGGGTGTCACCTCGGGTGGTCCCACAGCCATGTGTGATGGTTACAGACCAGCCTCTCTATTTTTTGGTTCATTTTTGTGGCTGTAGATGTGACGAGTGGCAAAGGTGGCTGGAAGGGAGGAACCAACCAGGTTGGAAAGGTGTGATGGCTGCGGGGACTGCAGCTTCATCCTACAGCTGGGCTGGGCCACCTTCCTTTTGTCCTCACCTTCCTTCCTCCTTGCTCTTCACAGCACCCGCACCTTTTAGAAACAAAACTAAACCCAGATGTTGCCAGCTGTGTTGAACCAAGCTTGAATACTTGGATTTCATCACTTTGTTGCACATACACAAAGGTGCTCGTTCAGGTTGCAAATGAGAACACCGTGATTCTATTTATTTTCTCACACCCTGCCTTCCCTACGCTTGAATCTGGGTTTCTCGATGTGAAAAGGTAATTTATTGCCTGCACCCCGGGACTCGTCACTGCCTCCAGTTTGTTGAAGCTTGTGAGTCATCCCACTGGGAGCTGGATCCCAGGAAACCCAATTAGCTCAAACAAATTGAGCAAACGTGTTATGGTTTTAAGCCTGGGCAAATTTAGACTTGTGCTGAGGGATTTGGTTTTTTTACTCTTGCTTATTTGGATTCCTGGCTGGATGTAAGGTTTCAGCTGCGATGTGAAGTTGTTGTACGTTCTTGTTGTGAGCAGCGAGAAGCCCTCTTACCCGCAAGTGGGAAATAATCCCTAAAAATCCTACAAACTCTTGTTTACCCTAAACCCCAAGTAACAAATCCCCACCATATGTCCGAGCATTGGCAGGGGCTCCTGCATCAGTCTGATGTGACAAGGAGAGGAGAAAAATGCTGGTGTTATAGACGTGAATGTGGCCATTGCAGGAAAACAGTTGTGAACTGTGAAAGAAGAAACTGATAAGCAGTTTTGAAGGGCAAAAAGTGAGATGAAGGCATGAGAAAACTCGGTCTTTATTTAGAAGCGTTTGAGTTACATGCATGCATGTCAGAATAGTTCCATTGACTTCAAAGTCATCACGGATTCAAAGCAGAGAGGTAGTTCCTGATGCTGCCAACGTGCACTCATCTGCTTGAAAATCAGCACGGGCATGAGGATTTACAAGGCAGGATTATAATTTACTACAGGCTGGCATGCAGCAAATGACAGCAGAATAGATTGGCCCTTTCCTTCCAAATGGGATGCCCAGGGAGGCAAGAGAAACCCAGCTGCTGGCAGGAGAGTTTCACTTTTGGGGGGGTCGGGCACCCCTGGTGTGTTTCTGACCTTGTGTTTGTTTCCTTTGCTGCATCCCGCCCTTCTCCCAGTGCCCACGGAGCTCATCGGCCAGGAGGTGAGGTAAGGACCCTGCTCCTCCTTGGCCACGGGAGGGATGGAGGGGCAGAGACATGGTGGGACTGGCTTGGGAGAAGCCCCTCAGCTGGGAAAGCTGGCTGAGGGGAGCAAACCCGCAGGACTAATGGGGTCTTGCAGGGGGGCTTCTATTGCTGGTTGTGTCCAAGTCCTCAGGGTACCACTTGACAACACATCAGAGGAATCATAAGAGTTAGAGAAATGAAAACAGGAGCTCTGGACAAATCACATTAGAGTGGAGACCCTCCAGCCATCTGCTGTCCCACCCCAGATCTAAACCCCAGTCAAACCTAAGGCCCACGGTTTGTGTTTCAGGATCGTTAGGGACACCATCCTACTAACCAAAGGTTTTTTCCACATATTTGTCACATCACTTCTGGTGCCAGATGCTCCCTCAGGCCCATGTCCCCTGTTCAGTCACTGAGGTCCTGTTGTGACTCATTCAGCAGTGCTGGGATGCCAACAGCAGCAGCCAAAAGAGCAGGAGCAGAGCCTTTGCAGCCCTCCGGAGCTTCTCATTAGATGAAACAGCCTCTCCCACCTCTAAGCTCCCACTAAACCTCGCACAGGGGCTTATGCCAGAGGTAGGAGCCTTTAACCTGGACAGGCACTAAGAACGGGGACTGCCTCTCCTTGAAGCCTCCCTTCAAAAGCTGCGTGTGTCAAAGAGTAATTGGACCTAAACCAACCCAATTTCAGAGCATTTTGCTCCTCCACTCTCCTATTACTCTGGAGAGCCGGGAGGAGCCAGCGCTGGGCATGCCCCTTCTCCAACTTTTATTGCTGAACACTTGAGTGGAGGTGGTAATTGGAGCAGGTGACATATCTAAGGGGCAGGACAGAGTGCTCCACAAAGCCATCTCTGCAGCTGTCACCTAATTGCCTGAATAACTGGACGATTAATCGACTAATTGGAAGCAGGGCATCGTCTGCATAACAATAAGAAGCCCTTTTGTCAAGCAGATGAAGGCTGCGGAGAGGGGGAGAGCTGGTCGGTGTGGTGGCTCTTGAGGGATGGAGAGCAGCTTTAATAGACCTCGAAACCCGTTTCCCCTTTCGGGACTCCTGCCAAAATACACGAAACCTCCCCAGCGGAGAGGGGGGAGGGAAAGCCTGGCCCAGAGCATGTAGAGCATCACCTTTGTGCTGGTGCTTTTTAAAGGCGTTAAATCAACACACTGAAGCCAGAAACATCCCAAATCGACACGTGCTTCAGCAAACCTCGATGCTGAACCACTTGGCTCCTTCCTACATACTTTTTATTGCAGGCTTCATTTAACCACATCAAAAATGGGGTGATGGGTAATCAGCTTTAATTGATACAGGAAAACTTATAAAAGCCTGTAACATCTCCATCAGAGCTGCTCTTGTTTGCCATTGAATAAGGCCTTTTCCAGGCAAGTCACTGGTGACATAAACACCACTCTGTCTTTTGGTGTGCAGTCACTGAAAGTGCGGCTGGGCTGCTTGGGACTGAGCAGCCTCAGTCAGGACTGAGGGCAATTAAAACTAAATAGACTTTTAGATCATAGGCAGTGAAGAGGGAAGCTCCCTCTTCCAATTGCACATTAGTGGGATGAGATCTTGTTCTCTGTGACCTCGAGTGTCCTGCTGTAGAAAGGACACCGTGCTGTCAGGCCAGACCCCAGGTGTGGTGAGGCTTGGGCTGTGTGTGGGTGCCAGAAGAGCTGGGAGCCATCCCACAAGAGGTGGCATTGGAGGACATGCAGCATCACGGGTTCAAACCAGGTCACGAGCAAAGGGGACAGCAGGAAGGGGGGACTTACCTGGAGGAGCCACGAGATGCAGCTTCCACCTCCTCAGAGCTCTGTGTCCCCTTAGGGGATGTGCTGTCACCATTTGCCCTCTCAGCACTTGCTTTGCTAACCTAAGGCAAGCTGGTCTCCCTGAAGGAAGGATTCCTACTCTCCTGACAGCTCAGCAGCACTGTCCTGCCCCGGTTTTGGGTTGAATTATGTTTCTTGAACACAAAGATCTGACTTGTATTCTGGGGAATTGAACCATTAATAACCCGCTGGTGCTCTCAGAGCTGCTGCACCCATTAGTGCAGCCAGACCCTCTCCATGTCCTCAGCTTTCTGCAAGGGTTGAGCTTTGCTGAGAGCAGAAATTCTGAGTCCCTAAAGCCTCACTTGGCAGTTGGTACTATTTAATGTTGTCCCAAGTCTTTTACTCCGAGAATAACAGGCTGGCCGGATTCCCTCTGGGCTGGTGGTGCCTTCTCCCTTTGCACTGTCATCAAGAGATTTCATTAGCACTTCCAGCTTCCCAGGCTGAGGGTGATACAGTGCTAAATGAGGTTATTAATCCTACACAACTCCAGAATTCCTCAGACATCAGGCAAGTCACTTGGGCATCCTATAATCAATGCCATAATCTGGTTTTGCCAGAAAATGTTTGCTTTAATGCTTCTTATCTGGAGCCCTTACAGATCCTGAAGCTGGGACTAATTACCCCTGCAGGGGAGGCGCGTGGTCCCGTGTGAGGGATGCTCAAGCGAAGGCAGCAGTGGCTGTGAGCGGGCTCAGAGCTCACTGCAAGCCTTTAACTCATCCTCTTCTGCAGAGCAGCAGGAAAAAATTGCAGGGATTGGGGAGATCTAGTCACCCAAATCCCATCTATTCCCCCAAAAGTCAGGTTTTGAGGATTTTAGTCCCGGTGATCTCCATCCAACGTGTCTGGTTAAAACCTCCTTGATTAACTCCCAGTCTGCTCTTCCCAAAAACCCACACATTTCTCACTGTGAGGAGCCCCAGTTCCCTGACAAGCCACCAGATAAGGGAAAAGCCCATGTTTTCCTCCTGAGAAAAAGAAAACGGGAGAGTAGCAGCAGGGAGGCAGAGTGCAGTAGCTGTCTGCCTTTAAAAGCTTGCTCTTACACATGCAAATCTTTAATTAAACATACTCATAAAACTATAGCAAACCGTTCATCTAATTAAATGGGGTGAGTAATTTCATTAATTTTTAGCAAATTGCAAGGCTGCTCTCCTGCCCTCCTCCCTTGGAATTCAAAGGGACAAACAGAGCCATTTGAAGGAAATTAACTTCCTGTTTGCAGTTAGCTTGTTCCTTGGGCACAGGACCTGTTTAACTGACCGTAGTTTATACAACTCTAATTAAAAATGAATTCTCTGAGTCCTCTTGCTGTTCCTGATGGTTGTTTGTTTCCCTCCCAAGCTGTCCAACCCCAGGCTGTAATGGCTCAGGACATATCCGTGGGAAGTACGCGAGACACAGAAGGTGAGGCGGGGCTGGAGGTGGTGGGGACGGAAAAATGTGAGCAACAGACCCAAAGACAGGCGTTCACTGGAGAACGTCTGGTTCAGAGCAGCAATCCAACTTGTCTGCCCCAAATCTTCTTGTTCCTGGCTCTGCATCAGTCCCTAAGGGATCCTGGGGGGATCTGCTTCTCCAGACTCATAGCAGCCTTCCTGCAGACCCCAGACTTGGCCAGAAGTAGCTGACTCGGCTGTCTGGGGTTGGTGGGAGCTGCTGACGGGCAGAGATTTTGGTCTGCCTGGTGCCTCTATGGATGCGGAAGGCAAATGAGAACACATTGACTGCCTTGGAGGCCATGCCAGCCTTAACTGAGGGTTTTCATCACCCCATGAATCATGATATGGAGCAGTTGGTAGATGTGTCCCAGGGGCTGGTTCTGCATCCCATGCCTGGTTTCATGGTGCCCATTACCAACATTAGTCCTGGGATGCTGCATCCCAGCATCTATGTGCTGATTTCCAGAAAAAAGTTGATGTAGTTGCACAAAGTCAAGGTCTAAGAGCACATCTGGCCACAAAGGGTTAAGCTAGCTAAAAATCTGGGATTCTGGATGATTTTTTTGGTAGTATTTGTGTACTTGTCCCACTTGCCTTTGCCTAATTGGTTGGGATGAGGTAGCCAGGCCTTTCTCACTCAGCAATGCCTCCTCTCTGCTCCTTGATCCCATCTGCAGTTTACAAAGCTGCCCTCTAGCCAAGAAGAGGAAACTTCAGGATGCGGAGGCTGAACATCTGGTGTCGAAGAGGAAATCCCATCCGCTCAAACTGGCCTTGGATGAAGGCTACAACGTCGACAGCGACGGCAGCGAGGAGGCCGAGGCCAAGGAGGAGTCCGGCTCTGATGAGTCGGAGGGGATGCTGGAGGAGGACGAGGCGGAGGCGATGGAGCAGGAGGAGACCCGCAGCCCTGAGGCAGCAGAAGGTGCTTTATCATTATTGATTGCAGAGCTGTGTTCTGCAAACGAAGAAAGGGCAGGAAGTGTTAACAGCCAGGAGTTACAGCTCCTCTGAATTATGTACAGGATGGGTCCCTCAATTATTACGTTGGGTAGAAGCACAATGGCAATGTTCTGGTTAAGCTGAGAGGGCACAGTGCCTCCAGTGTCTTAAAAATGAGAGCTTTTCCATCAGGGATGCTCCCTAGGAAAAGACCCATGGAAAGCACAGAGGAGCTTGCTGTGTGGTGGGGAAGGCAGCCAGGGTCCCACATATGGGCTCAGCAGGAGCCTCCTCCCTGGACAGATCTGGCCGCTATCCAGGAGCAGAGGAGCGACAGGAGAAGGACATGGAAAAGGACATGGATGCTCAGCTGGGGTCCTGACACTGCCCTGCTCACCGGTTTGGAGCCCTGGCCTGGGGAGCACTGGGAGCAGGGGTGGCAGATATCTGCTGATGGGGCAGGCAGTGGGAAGATGTTGCATCTGAGTCCTGTGTGGAAATCCTCTTTCTACCTGCCATCCCCAAATTCAATAAATTAGGCTGCTCCAGGGGTGGAACTGCCAGGCTCTGGTTTCAATTAAGTTTAAGTACAGCAAAGTTGTATTTTATGCGTTTATATAATTACTTTCTTTGCCTCCTTTTTTTAATTCCCTCTCCAATTCTTTTCCCCCTCCTTCTCTCTTTTCTTCCTTCTTTTCCTCCTTTTCTCATTTCCTCCCTTTTTTTTTTTTTTTTGTTCTTTCCCATCTTTTCATTCTTTTTCCCTTTTTCTTTCTAATCCTTCTTTCCCCACTTCAGAGAGAAGCCCAGCAAAATCAACCCATTATGGACAAAACACAGCAACAAGTACATCTGGGCCCAGCAAGGCCAACTACAGCAGCTACCAAGAAATAATCGCCAACTCTCTCCTAAACTTAGGCCAAATAGCAGAGGAAACCCTGGCCATCGAAGGGCAGCTGCCCGAAGCGGAGCTGCAGGGCTCCAAGCCGGCATCCAACGTCGTGCATCTGGTCCATGAGGATGCGGGAGAGGAGTTGGTGGAGGAGGAGTGCGACAAGGAGATCATCATCCAGACGGAGGACGCGGAGGAGGTCATCGAGGTCACCAGCGAGCGCAGCAGCGAGTTGTGTCCGGAGCCCCGGGACGACGCGAACGGAGAGGAGTCCTGCAAACTGGAAAAGGCTGAAGCAGAAGAGGAGGATGAGGAGGATGATGATGAGGCTCCTGAAGTGATCTGCGAGGAAGCTCCTCACACTTCTCAGGACACCCAGAAAAGCCACTGTGAAGGGCAGTTCAGCCCCAAGCCCGAGTACTCGGTCATCGTGGAGGTCCGGTCGGATGACGACAAGGACGACGATGCCCGCTCCCAGAAATCAGCCGTGACTGACGAGTCAGAGATGTACGACATGATGACCAGGGGGAACCTGGGGCTGCTGGAACAAGCCATTGCCCTGAAAGCCGAGCAGGTGAAAATCGTGCGGGAGCCCAGCCGGCTGCCGGGAGAGCACGTGAAGCACTTCCAGGTGGAGGACAAACAGAACAAACCGCTGGACAGCATCCGGAAGAGCTACTACGGCAAAGGTACGGGACAAACCTTTGTGTATCTCCCTCCTTCCCATCCCTGGTGGAAGAGCTGAACTTGTCTGCTCAGCACGGACTATTAGGCTGATGGAGGGTGAGTTCACAGACCACAGGGGGAATTTAACCACAAATCCTCAATGCCCAGAGGGATGGGGACATTCTAGAGGTCAACAGTAAATGCACAAAATGATGGTGTCCTCTACACTGTCACTTCCTCTGAGCAGAGGAAGTGCTTGGCTAAATTGTCAGTTAACCTTGCAAATCTCAGCCTGAGCAGAAGGGCTGGTTTAAAATCCAAGTGGGTTTTAAAGTAGTGGTAGGAGTCTGGCCACAGAAACATGAGGGCAGGGGCTTCAGCATCCCCTGGGTCTGAGCCGGGCTGCCTGCTCAGTTGCTGTGAGTGGCTCCATGCTCCAATTCGTGTTAGTTCCTCAAATCGCTTTGCCGATTTCAATTTTTGAAACTTCCAGTGTTACACTTCCACCTCCAGAAAAAAACCTCCAAGCCCAAATGAGCTTCTCCCTGCTTGACTGGAAAGGCGGTGAGAAGCATCCTCAGCACTTTTCTTCTTTCCACTTCTTCCCCTCCAAAGCCATTAACCTGCTTCCCTCTGCCCTTTCCTCACAATCCTTAGATCCTTCACGACCTGAGAAGCGAGAAATCAAATGTCCAACTCCTGGTTGCGACGGGACCGGCCACGTCACGGGACTTTACCCTCACCATCGCAGCCTCTCTGGTTGTCCGCACAAAGACAGGATCCCCCCCGAGAGTGAGTACATGGTGGGATACCGAGGGCTGCTTCAATTAGTCTGGAACCTAATTTTCTTGGGGGAATTTCCCAAATGATATGTACTTTATGACCGAGTCCCTAGAACAAGTCTGATGTTATTGCTTGGAGTATGACAAGAGTTTTTAGCATGCAATGGTGCTTTCCCAAGTTGATCCTGGATGCTGTTATCCACCAAAGTGTTATCGCTAATCACAGGAAACGTGATAGGGATTTACTTGGAAGTTCTGTCCTTCTTAAAGGATTTTTAGCACCATCCTGTGGAGAATGAGATCCCTTCTCTGAAAATCAAAGAGGGGCTTTAAAAACGCCTGCCCACCTCCAGAGGTGTGTTAATAAGTGCCCATCTTTACACTGAAAGTCGCACATTTTTCCCTACTTGGGATATTATTTTGTGAAAGAGGGGATATTATTCTTCCTTGCTGTCCAAATATGTTGCCATGCAGGAAAGGAGAGGAGTGATTCAGGACGTGCAGGATTGCTGAGTCTCCTGTTTTCTTACCACTGCAGAATTCCCAAGGTGCTATACCAAGATTCAGCTATTCTACAGAAAATATTTATCAGCCTCATAACAGATTTTTGTATATACATATGCACAGAGAGAGATTTTATTTCTACTTCTCTACCAGCATCCTAAATAGCTTTCCCTGTACAGATACATAAAAATCAATGTTGTATGTTTATGATAATGGCATAATAGACCAAAAAAAAGAGGAGCCCTTCCTTATCAGTAATTTCAAAGGTTGCAGACCTGACATAAACACAGAACTGGAAGAAACAAGGAGAAAGTACAGCTATCTTCACAGGCTGGAATGCAAGCAAAAATATTAATAAATAACTAACACAAGCTGTGGGCTTTACAAAAGCTTGTAGATCAAATTATTTTCTTTACTTTTAAGGTCAGCGCTGCAGGAAGCAATAATCCTGAAGATTAAAAATAAAAAAAAAATTCAAACAAAGACTAGTCCTAAGGATAAAAGCAGAGCTACAACTTCAATCACTTAAAACTACCTGAAACTGGGAGACCTGGTTCCAAAAGAGGGGTGGAGAGGAGGGGCTGGATGGGGGAAACTGGATTGCAATCATAAAATGAGGAGAAAGCTCAGGCCATGTGCAGAGATGTTAATCTAGTGCTGATCTGGGCACTGCTGCCTTGTAAATCTTTTACTTTTTCCTCTGCAAATTCTAATTACAGCATTTCACATTCCCTGATTTCTAGGAAACCAGTGTACAAGACTTGATGATTTTCTCTTTTTTTTTTTTTTTTCTCTTTGATTTTTATTAAGTTGTTTTTCTTTCCCTTCCCTTCTCCCCTTCCCCTTGTGGCTCCGAAGTCCTGGCGATGCACGAGAACGTGTTGAAATGCCCCACGCCCGGGTGCACAGGACAGGGTCACGTCAACAGCAACCGCAACACGCACAGGAGGTACCGGCTGTGGCTTCTTCTTACACAAGCACGGGGTGACAGGATGGGGGAATGGCTTCAAACTGACAGAGCACAGGGTTAGACTGGAAGAAATTCTTCCCTGTGAGGGTGGGGAGGCCATGGCACAGGTCGCCTAGAGAAGCTGTGGCTGCCCCATCCCTGGAAGTGGTGGAGGCTGGGTTGGACAGGGCTTGGCGCAACCTGGTCTGGTGGAAGGTGTCTCTGTTCATGGCAGAGGGTTGGAATGAGATGAGCTTTAAGGTCCTTTCCAACTCAAACCATTCTATAATCCATGACTCCATGATTCTATGTTGATGAGGTGCAAGGTGAATTTGTCCTATTACTTGTTCAGTGTGGAGGAAGCAAACACTTTCCTCATGGGCTCAGTACAGCTCTAGGTCCCCGAAATGAAGGTTTTTGTACTCATTCCTCATGCTTGGTTTCCTTCTCTCTCTTTTTATCCTTCAAAAAAACCCCCAACCAATTCCCACAGTTTATCTGGGTGCCCCATTGCTGCTGCTGAAAAATTAGCCAAATCACATGAAAAGCAACAAACCCAGTCTGGTGATCCTGCAAAGACCAGCTCCAATTCTGACCGGATACTCAGGTAAGGGGGACAGGAAGGCTCAGCACCATGTCCCCACACTGCCCCTGCCCTCCCCTCCCTCCACGCTCCCAGGAACAGCCGCCACGGCTCCCTCCAGCTGTATCTTGATACTGCTGAGTCCTGTTATTATGATCATAGGTCTCGCCAAGGTGGGGAGATATTTAATTGATGATCCCAGGGAGAGCATTGAGGACAATGAATTGCTTCTGTAGCATCAATTAATGCTGAGGCTACAGGCCAAAGGGTTTTAGCAGTGCAGCAGAAGGCACTTGTGCCGATTGCTCCTCAGCACAAACTGCCAGCAAGGGCTGGTTATTACAGCAGCATTATAAGTAGGGTGGGCTTGGGGAGGGGGAGGAGGAGGAGGAGATTTAGGCTACACACAAATCACTCCAGTCCACCTGCTTTTCTTCCTTAGCCCGCATGTTTCAGAGGAGAGGAACCTGCCGCTTGTTTCCAAACCAGTCACATTAATTTTGATACTTTGCCCATCTCTCTCTTCCCGGGAGAAAAGGCCGCCTCCCATTAAGGATGTCCCTGATAGATGCTGGCTTCCGTAGCTGATGTGATTCATGAGGCTACAGATGGACTGTAATATGGTTGGTTATTTTGCAACGAGAGCAGGATAAAAACCGCAGCGCGAGCCCTGAGCAGACCTCCCACAAAGGCATCGAGCTCTGATTCATTTATATATTTGCTCCCCAGGACTGCTGAGCACCCTGGTGCTCCAGCTCTCGCTACTTTGGAAAGGCCATTTAGGGCGATTACTTATTTATTTGCAGCGGAGCCCGCGCAGAGCGCTCTGAGCGCATCACGAGGACGGTCCACGCTCCAAGGAGCTCCCGCTCAGAGGACTCTCTGGTGGAAAGAGGTCACAGGAAGGAGAATAACAATAGGCCATTTATATACAATTTATATGCAAGACAAATTGATTCATGATAGGCAGCCCCGTAGCAGCGGGTCTCTAGGAGGGGCTGCAGGCAGGGGAGAGGCCCTGGTGACTCTGCAATGAACCTGCAGCAGGGAGCTGAGCTGAACTGGGGTCCTCATGCCTTTGTGTGCCACCATGTGTCATGGGTCCCACGAGGGAGTGATGCCCAAGTTTTTTCTCTTCTGGAAAATGCCGCCACACCATGACAGCCTGAAAGAATATTGTGTTGGATGAGGTTGACATTTCGATGTTTTGCTTAAAAAGAGGAAAAAAAGAAGAAGGTAAAAAAGGATAGAAAAAATAAAACTGGAGTCTGAGAGATCCAAACCAGATGCAGACTTGCTGAGGAAGAGCAGAAGGGCTGTCACTGCCTCCTTGTCCCCAGTAAGCCCTCAGCAACAAGGTGCAGCTGCACCCCCATCGTGTCCGGTCCCCTCTCAACAGTCTCACCTCGTCAAGGAAAAGAGAAATAATTGCTGTTCATTGTTTCATCCTCAGGCCTATGTGCTTTGTGAAGCAACTGGAGATCCCTCAGTACGGAAGCTACCGGCCCAACATGGTCCCAGCAACCCCCCGGGCCAACCTGGCCAAGGAGCTGGAGAAGTACTCCAAGGTCACCTTCGATTATGCAAGTTTTGATGCTCAGGTTTTTGGCAAACGCATGCTTGCCCCAAAGATTCAGACTAGCGAAACCTCACCTAAAGCCTTTAAATGTAAGTTGGGAGCACAACACAGTTTTTGCACTTTCTGCCTTTCTCAGTGTGTTGCGAGGCTCTTGGGATCGTGGCTTTGGGGTGATGGGAGAGTCCTGGGGCTGAGCTGCTGGACCCTCCCGGGATGGGGAGGGTGAGGTGGGTCCTGAGGTGAGCATCTTTGATGGTGAGGAGAGTCCACAGCTGCTGGGAAAGCTTTCTTTGGAGGAGAGTCTCTTTGGCTTTGGCTTGGGGAAGAACTGTGGTGGGAACATCAATCTGAGTGATGACTCGAGGTGGGATAAGTTACACAGTTGTCCTCAGTTGGTCCCCATTTTGCAGCTCATATCTATTGATCTGGCTTTCCTCATCTGGCTAAATGGATTACAGTTTTCTTCTCTTCCATCTTATATATGACCCACTCCCCCCATTTGTCTTCCCTACCGTGCTCTGCTCTCCAGCTCTACCTATCGATCACCCACCTCTATCTTCCAGCTCTTTCCTATCGTAGCCACCCACCTCTGCTCTGTTCTGAGGACCTTGCACCGGTTATAATTCAGGTTGAAAATGAAATGGCTGAATAAACCCTGAGGGGCCGGGCTGCCAGGGGCAAGAGGGACACTGCATGGGGACACAGCCCATGCAAATGTGTCATTTGACACCAACTGTGCACCTCAAGACAGTTTTTTGAGGGGGAAAAAAAATTATTTAGGAGCCCAGTTTGTAGAAGTCAGCAGCCTCAAGAGGGCTTTCTGTCTGGCTAATCCCACTTCCACAATCCTGTTTAATCCTGATGCAGCTGCTCTCTAAAAAAGTGCTCGTACTTGAAAGCATCCCGGTTGTTGCACTACAATGGGAGCGCCCTTTATTACAGTACTAAATCTGTACAGGATCAGACAATGAAATTGGATGGAGGCCAGAGAGCACAACTGCCACTGTCATCCTGGGTTAGGGCTGATGGAAAAGTAATTTGTTTCCCAGTACAAGCGATTCTCTCGCTGAATAGATTGTGTTATTTGCAATATTAGCAAAGAATTTTCAGAGTAATTGTACTGACAAAAATAATTCCAGCAGACCCACTAGGATAATCCTTTCTATTTTTTCTCATCACTTATTTCACTAATTTGCTGATTGCGAGTCTATTAGTGGTAGAAATACTTATGAAATGGAAAAGCATCGCTGAGCCTGCGGTGTGAAATTGAAATTGGCATCTCCCGATCCTGGATATTGTCAGGTTGGGTTGGCGGATACTCGCGCCCCGCCTCGAAGACATGGATTAAACCGGACAGGAAAACAAGCAGCCAGACACAAGAATAACCATGTGGGCAAACCTCCAATGAGTTAATCAAAGCGACAGGATGAATATGATTGCCAATCATAGCAGGGAAATCTGCTCCTTTCACTGAGAACTTATTTTAAAGAGATCTTCATCCAGAGGGATTTATATTCCCCCGCATGTGTGTGCATAACTCCCATTAATGTCAATATGCATTATATACGCACGCAACGAGGAAGAAAGCAGTGCTGGGGAAGATTAGTATTTTATAGTGTCTTATATTATGAGTTTGTAATGGGAATAATGAAACCACTTTGCTCCGTGGCTGCATCAGCTGAGGTTGGCTTTGCTTTGCCACGATCAGGCCAAAGCTTATGAGTCTTCCCTGAGTGAGCCTCGCACTAAAGGGGGGATGGTTTCCCCCAGAAAGAGCGTGGTGGAACAAATTAAGAATTTTAAGATTTTGATAATTGATTCAGAAAACAATCCTGTGACCGTTCTAAATCAGATGATCTCCTGTTTGCACCCACTGAAACTACTGAGGGCCCCTAAATGGGACTAGCTTCAAGTTTTATTAATAGGGAATTATGAGTTACTATTAGGGAAAGTTTTATTTTGCATCCACCCTGAGAAATACTTTCATTTCACAGGGTATGAAAAGAAATTCCATCTCCAGGCTGGCTTTGCTGCTGCTGTGACATACAGGAGCTGTGCGCAGCTGTGTAATAAATCCTATTATTTTGGGATATTTAAATGATTTGTCAGCTGTCAGAAAATCCATATTTCACCAGTGTCATCCTTGGAAACTCGTATTTTATGATCATGTTTTTTCTATTAAATTTTATAAATTTTAAGTTTTCAAACATGCTACTAGAAATCTCCCTGTGAGGCAGCCCTTCAGATAAGTTATGGACAGAGAGAGAACAATAAAAAAAGAGCCAGGAAGCTTCTCTAAGCTTTCTCCTTTAACTGCTTCCACCAAGGAGCAGCTCTAATGAAGAAAAGCACTTGTGTTTTGGGTATTGATGGCAGAGTCAGTTAATGAATTAACCTTTCACACCAAGCACAAGCTGCAGCCAGCACTGCTCCTGTTGCACGTCCCAGGCAACAAACCAGCCCCTGGATTGGGAATAACCCCAGGAACTGTGCATACATTAACCGTGTCACACTGACTTAACCTTTCCCTGCTGCTCATGCCGCTTATACATTAGCCTGTGTTGTTCCTTCTCTTTTTATTCCAGCCAAACCTTTTCCAAAGGCCTCTTCCCCCAGCCACAGCCCCTCCAGCAGTTACGTGAAGAGCACTTCATCTTCCTCCACAGGCTTCGACTACTCCCACGACGCTGAGGCTGCGCACATGGCGGCCACCGCCATCCTCAACCTCTCCACCCGCTGCTGGGAGATGCCCGAGAATCTCAGCACCAAGCAGCAAGAGGCCCCCGGCAAGGTGGGTGAATGTGCCCAGGGACCACTGCCCAGGGGCCAGACTTGAATTTTGGGATGGGAGAAATACCTTAATTTATCCTTCCTTTCATTTCGTTTTTTTTTTTTTAAATATAGAGGGAATGCAGACACTCATCCAAAATCACCCTTTTGGCTCCCCACTTTGGGTTTGGAGGAGGAAATCTTGGCTCTTAGAGTGATGGGGAGGTGCCTCATGGTTCAAATTACCCATGTGAGATGAGCATCATTCCCAAGCCAAGTCTCAGTCTGAGATTGGATATTAGGAAAAATTTATGATTAATGATGATGGTCAAGCCCTGGAACTGGCTGTCCAGGGCAGTGGTGGAGTCACCATCCCTGGAGGGATTTAAAGGACATGTGGATGTGGCATTTGGGGACATGGTTTAGTGGTGGGCTTGGCAGTGCTGGGTGAATGTTTGGACTTGATGATCTCAGAGGGCTTTTCCAACCCAAACAATTCTGTAATTCCATGATTCTCAGAGCTGGTTTCAGTTGTCTCCTGATCTGTATCTGATGCCATTTGAGATTCCCCAGTTGTGTCCAGTCTGATCTCCAGCTGTTTTTCAGAGGAACACAGGTTTTCCCAAAGTCCTATGGAGCACTCCCAACCTTGGGCAGATGTTTTGGATGCCATGAGGCATCCTAAGTGGCACTAGATGCCTGTGTTCAATCACCTGAGTCAAGATGCCACACTGCTGGTAGTAGAGGGGTGCCTTTGCATGACACGTTCCTGAAATATTTAGGAAAGAGCAACTCTTTTTATTCAGTTCCTCCTACCTGACTGTGGAGAGAATGGGACATGAATACCTGCCTGCTGCACTGCAAAAGACAAACGGGGGCAAGATCCCTGTGGGGAACTTCTGGCAGCTGCTAACATTGGCTGTGTTTCCAACCTTTCAGTCTATGGACATTGAGGTGGATGAAAATGGGACTCTGGACTTGAGCATGAACAAACACCGCAAACGGGAGAGCACCTTCCCCAGCAGCAGCAGCTGCAGCAGTAGTCCCAGCATGAAGTCCCCAGATGTGTCCCAGCGCCAAAACAGCACCAGTGCCACGAGCAGCACCATGACCTCCCCCCAGTCCAGCCAGACCTCCCGCCAGGATGAATGGGATGGGCCCATTGACTACACTAAACCAAATCGTCAGCGGGAAGAGGAGCCAGAGGAGGTGAGCAGAGGCTCTTGATGCTTGAATAACAACTCCTGGGACATCGCATGTCCCATGTTTGCCTGCACAGTTGTCCAGTTTTCCTCCCAGAACCCCAGTTTGTCCTTTCAGCCAAGGAGAGAAACTTTCCTGGCTTTGTCAGTGCTATCAGATATCAGCCAGGGAAAACCAGGCAGGAAGCAACTGCTCTTAGATCTGTTGGGGTGCCCTTGCAAAGGAAGAGCCCACCATTTTCCTTGCCCTGGGTCTGCAGTGTTTTCCTCATTGTAAATCCTGTCAGCTCCCTTGCAGCTGTGCTGCTCCTGGTGATGTTTTCCAGGATGATTTATATCTGCCATTAGCAGCTACAGCCCTGCATGGCACTGACATTAATCCTGCAGGTGGGGAACCCAGCCATGACCCCTTGGCTGGGGTGAGGGGCCCAGCTCTGGGAGCATCACTTGCCTCTCTGTCCATGGGGAGGCTGCTGAGGAATAGTGTGAGGGGATTGCACTGATCTTCATCCCTTCAAGACCTTGGGAAAGCCACGTGTAGATCCCTGTACAGACGTGTTTTACATATTTTGCCTAAAAACCCAGGAAATTACAGGCTCTTGGCTCTCTGGGCTGGGTGCTGTGAGGTGCTTGCAGGGGGCCCAGGAGTGTTGGCAATGCTGCTCCAACCCTTAGCTGTGATGAACTTGGGATCCTTTCCCACACAGCTCAGCAGCAATGACCACACCACAACTCTGCCCCTTTCCTTGCAGTCAGAGCCCGCTGCTCACTCGTTTGCCTCCTCGGAAGCTGATGAGCAAGAAGCATCAGAGGAGAACTTTGAAGAGAGAAAATACCCAGGTGAAGTTACTTTAACCAACTTCAAGCTGAAATTCCTCTCCAAGGACATCAAGAAAGAGCTGCTCACGTAAGTCCTGCCCTCTTTTCTGTTCCTTCAAAATCTATTAATATGTACTTAGCCAGGATGGTTGGGAACAAATTTAGTAAACACATTTTAAAAATAAGAACTGTAGCTCCCTTTCTTACTATGATTGATCTTACTCATCCTCCTACAACTGCTGATCAATGAGGCAAAATATGTTCCTACATGACCTTGCTTTGCAGTGATAAAGGGAACCTGAGAGCTTGGTCCTGTCAGGATTCATGGACAGAGTTGTGGGAAACTGCTTTCAGGGCCAGTTTTCCCAGGTATTTTCCTGCAAGAGTGTTTCTGGCACAGTGACGGCACGTACCCAACATCCTGATCCCCTGTTTTGGGACACTGGCTGATGCTGTGGAGCCAAGAGCACCCAAGGGATCTCAGCACCTTCTCGAAGGGGGTGTTGAACACAATATGCCTCATTGAGAAGACAGGATTTGTTGGCTTAGAGAAGTGGGTCCCAGCACTGGGATACTGCAGGAACACAAAATATGACCTGAGGCTGCAACAGATTTGCTGTTGTGATGCATTTTGCATTGGAGAGACCTTGACCCAGCTCACATCTGTGTGTCCATCGTGTGGGTAGAAGCACAGACCCAGATCTGCCCTATTAGATGGAGTATGGCTCTGCATCCACACTGATTCCCACAGGAATAGTTAATGTTTAACAGTTTGAGCCAAACCTGGCTCTGGTCTAACAGCACGTCGGGATCAGCCTGGAGGTTGTGATGGGGAGGTTTCCCGTCCCAGGCATCCCAGCTGTTCCTGGCTCCTGTCCTGTGCATCTGACCCCCCTCCCACACATCACACAGGGAGAGCCGGTGGGCACCGTTCTGCTGATCTCATCCAACTCACTCGTTATCTGCAGGCAGGAGGCCGAGGGAGCAGCCAGCCAGGGAGGAGATCTGTGGGGGCAGAGCAGCAGCAGCATCTTCCCTAAATGAGCAAAGCTCAGACCAGCTGCCCTACACAAAGCTCTAAAGGGTTTTTTAAAACTCACCAGCGATGTGAACAGCAATTTCTGAGGTAGAGCCCTGAAGTCCTCCTGTGCTTTAATTTTATTGTGATGGTAGAGAGATTTCCTAAATGGAAACAGCCCCGGAATAAATAAATGGTGGCGTGGGCAGCCCTGAGCCTTCCTTTCCCATTTAATATCCTTGTTCCTCTCTGGCCCAAGGGCTGTAATGAATTAGCTGTAGTTAACTCAGGAGCAGACTTGCCTGCTGTGTCTGATGCTCTGTGTCTGGGTGCAGTTCTTGTGCCACTTCCAGGCAGGTGCTCCCCACCTGTACCTTCCCATCACCCCCAGGCACAGCCAGAGGTTACTGTCATTCCTTTTCTGCAGCAAACAGTGTTTGCAAGCTTTTCTTTGCAGCTGTAAGGGCTGGGAGAAAAAAAAAAAAAACATATTAGAAAGCTGAAATCTGAAGCACTTTATTCAGATCTGAAATCTGAACAAGATGATTCCTGCAGCCAGAGCTTCAGTAGTGCAGGAATCATCCAACCTGGCAGCAGCAGCCAGAGGTGGCCAAGCCTGTCAGGCCATGCCACCCAGCAGCCCCCCCTGCCACCAAGCCCTCCCAGCAACGAAGGGTTTTAAACACTTTCTTTGCCTCTGCCACAGTTTTTCTCAATTTTTTTTCGAATTGTGTTTTTAGGATCCTTATGATCTTTTAGAAGTAAAAAGGGAGGAAGGGGAGCTGAAAGGGAAATAGCTGTTTTATACCCATGCAAACATGGAAACACACACCAAGATCTGATGGATGGGGCTGGTGTCAGGGGTCTGGCAGCGGGGCTGGGCTGAGACGCCCCAGACAGACCCCGAGGGGCTCCGCTGGCTTTGCCCAGCCGTGGGTCTTGGGGAATCCATTCCTTTCCCACACTTACGCTCTTCGTTGTTGTTGTTGTTGCTGCCCAGTTGCCCAACCCCAGGCTGTGACGGCAGTGGACACATAACGGGGAACTATGCCTCTCACCGCAGGTGGGTCGACATCTTTTTCATGGTTTGAACTCTAAAACCAACTTTTTTTTTCTTTTGGTATAGTTTGTGACCGTGTGGATAGTTTGGTTCTGTTTCCGCCCCCCTTCTGTTGCCCCTCTCCCTCCCCTTGCCCCAGCCCTTTTTCTTTTTTCCTTTTTCTTTTTT
>VZTF01000260.1:656855-683134 GCA_013397755.1 Cnemophilus loriae | reverse complement strand
TTTTTTTTTTTTTTTTTTTTTTTTTTTTTTGCTTATCCAGATATTCCATCTCTTCTCTTTCAGCCTTTCTGGTTGTCCTCTTGCTGACAAGAGCCTCAGAAACCTCATGGCTGCCCACTCTGCTGACCTCAAGTATGTTTGCGCTCAACTTGGAACTCCTTTTTTTTCTTTATTTCCACCCTTTTTTTCTCTCTTCTCCCTTCCTGCCCCCACACCTCTTGCTCTGCTTTTGCTTTTCCATCCCCTCCCTTCTCCTTTCAAAGAGCTGATCAAAACCTGCCTCCGAGGAACTCTGGTGGAATCCAGCTTCCAGCTGCTGCATTGAAGAGGCAAAGGCATGGAGGAAGGATAATTCTGGGGAGGGGGCTGATGGCTGATGGATTGGAAATAACCTGGACACCTGGCAGGTTTCCTCTGGGCACTGCAGACATGTTATTTTCTTTTTCACTTGGCATCTTTTCCCAAGCTCTTGTTGCCTATTTTGGGCCATAACCCTTTTCATTTAACATTTTTGTCCATTTCAAATAATCCAAAGCCTGGATTTATTTTTGGGTAGAGACACAGCTGGGAACTCACTGCCAGCACACAGCCAAGCCAACTCTTTTGGAGAACCTGGGGTGTTATTTTTATGCTGCATTTTAGGGGCCGTTTGGGATGTAGTGAGAGATGTTCCTCTTCATTTCCATGATTTGTGAGGGAATGAAAATGGGAATGGGCAAATGCTTGGTGAGGTCAGATCTTGAGCCAGTGGTCAAGGGCTCACAGAAGTCCAAACTTCCCCATTCCCATTGCTGGTCCTGAAGGAAGGTACCTGGTTTTGACATTTCATTCAGGGATCTTCCTCTGAATTCCATATTCAGCTTTGCTGCTGTCTTCTCCAAACTCCTCCTTTTCAGTAGGAGCTTATTCTTCACAGGTGGCTTTCCCAAATGCTCTCTTAGGTTGCCTTCCCTAAAGAAAGGTGAAATTGTATTTAGTTGGGAACACTGGGGAGACCCCAACCCTCTCCATCCAATCTGCATCTCTGAGGTAAAGCTCATTGTGAATTTTTTTGATCACCTCTTTCATGGGCCCAGCCTATCCTTGCAGGCTGAGTCTCCCCTGAGTTTCCAGCTTTGCTGAATCCAGTTTTGGGTCATCTAGACACTGAGATATTCATAACTACAACTGAGGAGTCCCCACTGAGACTAAAACCTCACGAAGGCCTTCACATTGCACATGGTCATCATGAAAAAAACCAAAAGTGCTGTGTGTCCTCCAGGCAGTCAGGGATTTCTGGAGCCATAGGTGAGTCAGTGGCGGCCCCTTTGGTCACTAAGGTCATTGGTAAAGTCCCAAATCCCTCTGTGGTGGCTCCTGGACTTCTCTGTGTCCCACCACCAGCGTGGGGCTGGTGCCAGGAAAAGTGTTAGTAACCCTGCTCCTTATCACAGAGGCGGAAAAAGCGGCAGGATTAGCTGATATTAATAGAATATGCTGGTGGATGGCAAGGACTGCTGTGATTAGTGCTAAGTACACTTAATCACGCACTATAGACCATACACATTTTGAAAGAACCACTTAAGAGAGCTTTGCTGAACTGCTGTTTCTCCAACAGCTTGAAAGAACGGCCAAGTGATCAAACAATTAGAGTTAAAGATATTAAAAGCTCTCAGGAGCAGTGGCCATTTCCAGTGAGGGCCAGACAAAAAGCAAACAGGCTCATCCCTGAGACCAAGCATCGTGTCCAGCCTTGCTGTGCAGCATCCCCTGTTCCCCTCTGGCATCCAATCTCAGCATTGCCCAAATACTGTGTAAAAAAAGGAGATTTCTGGCCCCAAAAAATCTTGTTAATATTATTTCCTCATATACTACTTCTTTTTCTGTGTCCTGGTGAGGATGGGAGCAGAGGAGGGAGGAAGGGATTTTGAGATATTGTAGATTGCACAGTCATAGCTTTTCACAACGCCAGATAAGACCATGTCAGTGTTTCTATTATAAATTCTATTTCAGGGGTTAATATCCCTGATATAGAAAAAATAGCTCCAGGCTGGAACATGCAATAAAAGGTCTCTGTTGGTATGATTTGTCTCCAGATAATTAAAAATAAAAATCAAATTACTTCTCTCTTCTCTTTAAAAATCCTGAGAGGAAGAAAGAGTTTGGTGTTAGTGTTTTCATAATTTCCTCCCACCCTGAAGCTAGAACAACAGAGAAATAGTTTTTCTCTCTACTGTAACAGTGTAGAGCTGGGAAATACCACAGTCATCTCCCAAACCTGGAATTTCTAAATGAGTTGAAGAATTTGCACCCTCATTGAGGTCCTGCTGGATGTGCCCCTGCTCTTACTGCAGCAGACCTATGTGCACTTATGTTTTCCTGGCTTGGAGCCTCCCTGTTACCCCTCTGGGACCGGGACATTTCCCTGCTCTCCTACCCAAAGTGAGGTGCCAATTTTTTTTTGCCAGTGGAGATTATTCAGTGACCTGCAAATGCGAAAATCTCCCTCAGAGCTGCTGCAAAGAGGAGGATTTTAATCTTTTCTGAACAAAAAAGGAAGACTTTTTAAAAAGCTGTTTTCCAAGCTGCCAAACTAAAGTCACCTGTGGAAACCATTTCTCCACTGACTCTCAGGGGCCAGAGCACCAGCGCAGAATCACAGAATAGTTTGGGTTGGAAGGGACCTTAAAGGCCATCGAGTCCAACCCCCTGCAGTGAGCAGGGACGTCTTCAGCTACATCCGGCTGCTCAGAGCCCTGTCCAGCTTCTGGGAAAGTATCTTGCCTTTCCCGAGGGCGCTGACCTCAGGGGCTGCCCGTGCTTCACCACGTTGCCCATCATGTCACCGGCACGTCCTGGAGACACCAACCCCTGCCCTGCTGCAGGTACCAACCAGTCACCCAAACCAGGCGCCGCTGGCTTTAAAAGTAGGGATGGAGAAAGTGTGGACACAGGAAACCCCTCCCCCGAGGAGAACGGGCGCTCTGCAAGCTCGTGGATGTGCCCTGAGCTTTGCTCGCTCTGCTCGGAGGGAGCAGCTGAGCATCTCCCCCTCGTCCTGCGGCAGCACCGTGGATTTCCTCCGCACACCCCCTCCCTCGGCCCTAATCACTTGACTCAAAAAGCCCTGGCTAATTGGCAGGCTGGCGTGCACATCCTCTGCAAACACTCCTCGCCTCTCTTCCTTGTCCCCATGACAACTTTTATGTCCGCCGCGTCACCTACGGCATTGGGAACAGATCTTTGTGCTGTGGTGCTTCACATCCCCGCACCGTTCTCGCTCGGAGCCCTTAATGATGTGGTGCTTAACTCGGGCCATTATCTGCGTACCGCTGGGTGGGCTCGCAGCCCCCGCCAGCCTCTGCGCAGGTTCGGGTGATCACAGAAGCGATCTCCAGCCTTTGCTGGATGCTCGCCTGGAAACTCACCTGGCCACGGATGCACCTTCAAAGGTCACTTTGTAACGCAGCGGCTGAGGACTGAGGGGCAGACTCTGCACCAAAAGCTGCTGGTGCACCGTGTGTGGTGACTTGGTGATCCCCAGCCCGAGGCTCCTCACAGGCTGTCCCCCTGCTGACTCCCTGTCCCCCGTCCATGGTGTTGTGGAAGGAGGGGACCCAGGGCTAACCTAACCGTTTTCCTCCTGTTCCTTCATCATTTTCCATCAGAAGCATCGGCCAGTTTTGCACTCTGAGGACCCTCCTGCCATGGGCTGCCCATTTGCCCTCACTAACCCAAGTCACCCAGACCCGAGCCAAAACCTTCTGCTGGTGGTGGCCATGGTGGCCCTGCTGCCCAGAGCTGTTGGCTGTTTTTCTGGTTTCTTGTCTCTGCTTGGGTCCATCCTGCTGGCCCTGGATGGTCCCTGCTGTCTCCTTATGGCTTCCTCAAGACGAAAAACGTCCTGGAGGGTTTTTTTAGCTCATGATCAGCTCCTGAGCAGTCCCCTTCGTGAGGGTGGGGACAGAGGCTGGGACCTGTGTCCCCTCATGGGAGAGCAGCCCCTCGCTGTGCTCCCAGCATCCCACAGATGTTCCTCTCCAATGTCACATCATGCAGCGATGCACTGACTTCAGTACCACGGATATTATCGACCAAATCTTGTCCTTACAGAGGGAGAAGGGGCAGGAAGGAAAAACCTGCTCCGGTGTTGACAGTGCCCAGATTTCTCTTTGAGAAGAGCTGTCACAGAGTGTCGATCCCCTGCTCACATCCCCAGGCTAATCCGAGCCTTCCTTGCCTCCGCAGGTGCCCTACTCCTGGTTGTGATGGCTCTGGTCACATAACAGGAAATTATGCATCGCATAGAAGGTAAGATCTCCCTTAAATTATTTTCTCTCTAGCCTCTTTCTGTGTTGCTTTTTTTTTTTTTTTCCTCTGCAGTGGGCAGAGTTGTAAAGTTCTGAATAAAACATTAATGTTACTGACAACTGAAGCCTATTTTCATCTCTTTAATCTGACTTCGTTTTTTTTTTTTTTCTGATGTTTCCAGCATCTGATTAGAAGCTCCTTTCAACAGAATAAAAGACAAAGGGTCAGATTTTAGCTGATGCAATGTTCCTGTTAATATTGCTACCTATTTATGACTTCTATTATCACTTTAGAACATTAATAGCAGAGATCTGAGCCTTCTGTTTCAACAATTCCATTAAACATTTCAGGCTGTTAGCAGATATCTTCTTATCTAGACACCATTAATTACTGTCCATCTCCCTCAATTTTTTACTATTTTTTTTCCTTCTGACTTCTCCTCGTGATGTGAAGCTGCAAAACGAGAGAGATCAAAAACACAGTGCCAAATTCAAGGGAAAGATGACTGAAGCGGGGGAATAGCAAATGCAGGGATTCTGCCAGTGAGACAGGCCTTTCTTCTCTTTTTAACCACAGTCTGTCAGGCTGCCCTCGTGCCAAGAAAAG
This sequence comes from Cnemophilus loriae, assembly GCA_013397755.1. Classification (NCBI taxonomy): domain Eukaryota; kingdom Metazoa; phylum Chordata; class Aves; order Passeriformes; family Corvidae; genus Cnemophilus; species Cnemophilus loriae. The sequence goes on along the minus strand of VZTF01000260.1, from coordinate 678,238 downwards.
TGGGATCAAGATCACCCCAACAAAGGATGATAAAGAAGACCCAGAGCTGATGAAGTAAGTGTGGAAATAACTCCTGAGCAGAGCTTGTCACTCCATCCACTTCGCCTCACACAGAATAACATGGGGGATCAGCAGCCACCCCACATCCCTCCTCGCTCATGCTGCTTTGAGCATCCTCTACCAAAGCTCTTTGCTGTGTTTTGGTGGTGCAGTTCTGATATTTGATGGAAAAATTTGGTGGTGGGGAGGTAATGGTGGTTTTTTCTTATTTGTTCCTGCAGATGTGAAAGGTAGGTTGGTAGGGCACAGTTTCTCTGCTACCTGTACTTTATAAAATTCCTGAAAAACCACACCAGTGTTGTAAATGAGGGTAAAACCCTACAGTCAATCCAAACATTGCAGGTTTCTGGGAAGCAATGGGCAGGCAAGGGCTGATGGACTGGCTTAACTGCCAGGAACACAGCAGAAGTAGAAACTACCCAGCACTGAGTTGGGTCAGGATCTGGTAACCCTGAATAAACTGCGTTTTGTAGAGTCTTTGCCAGGGCAGAATATTTGAAGTGAACTGAAAAAACCTTTCTCTGCTGCCTCAGGCTGAAGTTTTCAAAACATCCCAGGGGGTTTATTCCTGTTGGGAATAGAGATTTGAAATCGCTTAGTCCACCTCAGGAGTTTTCATGAGCTGTGAAATCTATTTGTCCTGACTTTTAGCAAGTCTGAGCATCACAGGCTCAGCATGTGGGGTCTGGGATCTGTATCTCCTTACACAGCTACAGGACATCAAAGGCAGCACTGACTCCAGGACCCTGTGTTTTTTTGTTACCTCAGAGCATCTCCAGCCTTTCTGGAGCCTGTACACTCACCCAGCAAGTGCAGGTGGGAGGGGGTAAAAAGAAACATGGAAAAAATTGTCAACCACTTCTAGAAGTTTCTGGTTGCCCATGAGCACTGGCATATCTGTCCGAACCCCTTTGGCTCAGCAGACTGTCTCCAAATGGATCTGTTTTTTACTTATTTTAGTCCCAGGGCAGGTCTCGCCCTCTCAGAGGAGCAGGGGTGGGTAACTCCATGGGCCCAGGTTTTGGCCTGGAGCAGAGGCTGAGCCAAAGCAGGACCCAGTGGGGGTGGAAGAACCCTGTGGGGCCCGTGGGAAGCCGGGATGTGCCTGCTGAGGGGGAAGGACCTTTCAGAAAAAGATGATATTTGAGCCATCTGCTCTGTTCTTCCTACTCAGTCTACAGGAAGGAAAGCCTCCCAGTTAAATGAGCCGTGTGATAATTAGCAGGAGTTAGGAGAGTTTATTAAAAATTAAGCAACCTACTCGAGAATCTGCGGGGAAAAAGCCTCTTTTGGCTCAAATACACTGAATTTCTGGTGGTGTTGCAATGCTGTGCTATTAACCAGTGATGCAGGGAAGGAAAGGACAAGGAGCAAATTGGTGATGTGCAACTGCTGGCTGTTGTACCTTTGCTCTCACCATTACTGGTTGGAGCCTCCAGTTGGAAGGTCACCCTTCTGTGTGGTTTCCCCAGGGACACGTGCCCTGTGGGGCTGGGGAAGCTGTGGTTTTGCTCATTTGTGCCTTCCCCATTCAGGGCAGGACAGGGCAGGAATGTGCCCAGCAGCTTCCCCAGTGTGGTTTCTCTGCACAGAAATCACTTCCCAGTGCAAGGGGAAAGGAGTCCTTATGTGGCTGTTTTGTTATGGGGAACATGGGGTGGGCTGGCAGGACACCCACAGCAGGGTGAGGGTCCCCACCAGCATCCTCACCAGGGGTTGGGTTTCTCCTAGTCCACCCTAAAGATGCAAACACTGGGAAGATAAAATGGCAAGAAATCATGTAAGTGTTTGGGTCGGAAGGGATCTTAAATCTCACATCATTCCAGCCCCCTGCCATGGGGTGGGACACCTTCCACTAGACCAGATTTCTCAAAAACCCATCCAACCTAGCCTTGGACACTTCTGGGGTGGGGCATCCATAGATTCTCTAGGTTCCAGGCTCCAAATGGGGTTGGAGCATCACCAGAGCTGGATTTTCTGACTCCTAGAAAGCTGATGTCATCCGCCCCTGGACAGGCCTTGTGGGACCATGGACATGGGTGCAGGAAATGCGGGATGGGCTGTGAGGGTCTCTGCAGCAGGGCAATGTGAAAGCATTCCCTAACATCCCATGGCCCAGGCAGCAACTCCCCCTCTTTCAGTACACCCAGGAGGAACAGAAGCTCCTCTGAGATGTGCAGAACAGCATGGCACAACAATCCCTGGCCGGTGCCTTCCCCCAGCCTGTGGAAGTGTTTGTCCCACCACCCACGGCAAGGTGTGCCCGGTGTGGGTTTATGTTAAGGAGCTTTGGCTCTAAATCCTTCCTCTGTCTGCAGTGAGCTCTGCTTGGAACCCAGCCGAGTTTTGCACATCATCACTGAGGAGAAAGTCATTTAGTCCCTGTTGTTTCTGCTGTTCATCCTTCAAGTAATTTGCTGCAGATGTGATTGAACAGATCACCTCAACCTTCAGCCCGGCCCATAGAGCGGATGCATCCACAGGTGTCTAATTGATCAAACCCTACTGGTGCTCCCATTAAATAATAATAATGTAAAAAAAATAATTTAAAAGATGTCCAAGACAGCTGTTTTGCACAATAAGGCTCTGGTTTATTTTTTAACAATGAAAATGTAATAAAAGTTAAATTAACGGTGTAAAATATGTAATGGTTGGGCCGTAACGGCTGCATACGAAATGCTGGGGTTTGTCTCTTTCTCTCTTGCTCTTCCCCCTTCTCCCCCTTCTCCTTTTCCTCCTGAGGATTCAGTAATTTGCTCGTGATCATATAAAAGCAATGATGTTATGAATTTACTGAGGATCCTGCTGGCAGGGATATTATAAGTGAATTGTGCTGCATTTGCAGCTGATTAAAATCGAGATCAGCATTTTTCAAATTATCTTGGGAAAAGGCTGGGTGTAGGGCCCCCCCCCTTTTGCTGTCATCTCCCTTTTGTGTGGAATGTAAACAATCAGGGCAATAATTTCTGCGGTGAAACGCAGCTTGCGATTTTCAGGAGCAGCTCTGCGAATGCTTTTGCTGGGGAGCCTCAAAGTCCCTAATTGCTTCCAAACTGAGGCCATGAGGGTTATTTTTGTCATTTCTTACCTCCTTCCACCTCCCCTATTATTGAGTAACCTCCTCTGAGTAATAAACTTTTAACTGTATTTATAATTGACAAGCATTTTTAAAACAAATGCAAACCACAGCAGAAACCCTGATAGATACACCGAGCTTGTGGGATGGCCAGATTTAGGGAGAAGGCCATTAGGTGAGGAGGGAGGAAAGAGAGGCCTTTTAGAGAGCCACTCGTGCGCTTGGCAGCAGCACAAGCTGTGTTGGTGCTTCCACGAGGCTCCTCACAGCTCCTGTGTGTTTCCACTGGCCATAAAGAGGCAGAAGTCTGGCAATGGCAGGGCTCGTGTGCTGCCTCGATAATTCCCACTTTATCCCCTCAAGAGCGTGGGTTGATCTCCCCAGAGAGGCAGGATGTGAACCAGGAGGAGGAGGAGGAGGAGGAGGAGGCAAGCAAGGCCATGCTATGGCTGCAGGCTGAGTGATGACCCAGTGATTTGTCCTGTCTGATGGGGTGCAGGCTCAGAAACCCCTCGGATGCCCTCCTGGCAGGAACAGGGCTGCAGCTCTTTGTGCCCAGCCTGAACAGCTCATGGCTCAGGGACTGGCTCCTGGGGAGGGCTGTGTCCCCAAGGGCACAGACAGAGCTCCTATGTTGTGTTGACTGTGCTGCTGCAGGATGATAAGAGATGAGCCTGGGTTCATCAGCAGTGACACTGGGCAGAGCCAGCAGTACGTGTGTGATGGTTCAGTGTGAGTGTCATGCTCGGGGTATACCAGGATCCCACGTCAGGCAGCCCAACGTGCCATTTTTGTCCCCATTGAGGCACCAAATACCTGGTTTCTGACACCACTGGGACCTATTTTTGCTGCGTGTGGTGTGACCTCCACACACTTCCCTCCTGCAGAATTCTCCTTGATTCTGTTTGGCTCTTTTGAAGGAGCGGTCGTAGCTCTTAATTTCCCATCTGCTATTTCCATCAACCAAGTATCTCCCCCGTAAACTCCAGACGAGACCCAAATGCAAATGCTCTCTTCCCAGGCTTCCTCGTTCCTGCTCATCAATAATTTCCTTACACCTTTATTCCTTCCTTCTGCTCCTTCCCCTTGACTGCCGTGCTGTAACTCCGGGTGATTCCCTGTGCCCAGGTGTCCGGTTCCGGGCTGCGTTGGGCTGGGACACATCAGCGGCAAATACGCGTCTCACCGGAGCGCCTCCGGGTGCCCTCTGGCAGCCCGCAGGCAGAAGGAAGGATCGCTCAACGGCTCCTCCTTCTCCTGGAAGTCCTTGAAGAACGAAGGCCCAACCTGCCCCACTCCAGGCTGTGACGGTTCTGGCCATGCCAACGGGAGCTTCCTCACTCACAGAAGGTAAATCTCAGGGTTCAAATCAGTGTGAGTGTGATGATTTTGCTGTGGACAAACCTACCTGCCCCAAGATGCTGCTTGAGCAGCATTCAGCTCCCCATGCGAGGCTCAAGAACTGGTGCTTTTGATGCTGAGTTCAGTCAGGTTGAAGTTTACTGGACAGAGAAAATGTGTGGTTGTTTTAATATTCACAGAATCACAGAATGGTTTGGGTTGGAAGGGACCTTAAAGATCATCTCATTCCAACCCCCTGCCATGGGCAGGGACACCTTCCACTATCCCAGGTTGCTCCAAGCCCCGTCCAACCTGGCCTTGGACACTTCCAGGGACAGGGCAGCCACAGCTTCTCTGGGCAACACTGGCCTCACCACCCTCACAGGGAAGAATTTCTTCCTAACCTCTAATCTATATCTCTATTTGCATGCTGGAGCAGAACTTGAGCGCCACAAATAGGGGTTTGGTGCCCAAGACAACCAGACTCATCTCATCCTCTTCACCTGGCACATCTCTTTTAGGAAGCAGTGTGTTTTTAATCTTCGCTTAAAGAAAATTGTTCTCACTTTATAAAAGGGGAGTTTTGTGGCATTATTCATAAAGCAATTTCCTCTGTGCCATAAAAAGCTTTTAGAAGAACTGTCTCGCAGCTTGAATTCCACCAAATGGCACATGCTCTTATGTTGGGAATGTAAGCACCTATAAATACTGAGAGTTTATGAAACCCATTTTTACTTGTTTTTCAGTTTGTCAGGGTGTCCAAGAGCTACTTTTGCTGGGAAGAAAGGAAAACTCTCAGGGGATGAAATTCTCAACACAAAGTTCAAGACCAGCGATGGTAAGGTTTTTCACTCCTTTGCCTTGCAGGTGTGTCAGAGTATTCAGCCCATGGATCTTTTTCTTTATAGACTAGGGAGGTTTCAGCTGAAATCTGGACACAGATTTCAAGGACATTGTGTACTCTGAAGATCCATTCCTTGGGTTTTCTAAGTGTTTGTGGTGGCATAGTACCAGTCCCACTCCTTGAGTCAAATACTTTACAGGAACAATAAAGAAGGCAAAAGTAATGCTGAAATTCAGATTTTTTTTTTTCTTCGTATATTCTCTGGCATTTTTACAAATCCCTTGCAGTCATTCAGCAATTTTCACCTATTCAGGACTTTTAATACTGAGATATTTCTGGATCTGGAATTTTGTTAGCGATGGCACTTTGCATTTCCAGTGCTATTACTGAGCTTTCTGTGGTATTTGACAAGGTTCGAGCATTGAACTTGAATACTTAGATAGTTTGGAACCTATAAATATCTGCACTCCTCTAGAAATATTGCTTTATTTTATGGACCTCGTAATTTCTCATCAAGACATGCATTAGTTTTTAAAATGGCATCATTCCAAACTCAGGATTGGAGAGAGTGACCTGATTGTTCAGGACAATCAACCTTGCCGGGTGTGGGGATATGTTGAACTCCAACTGCTCTGCTGTCCTTTGCTTTTGCATTTACATATTGACCTGTTCAAGTATCACTGAACTGTGATGATACAAATATTAATCATAAATAAAATAGAAAGAAAAAGGCAGGTGAGAGGTGCATCCTGTTTAGAGGTTGTAAAAGCCAAGGTGAGGCCGGTGCAGCAGGATGGGCTCAGCAGAAAGCCCAACACTTCTGCTTTTCCCAAGAGCATTTGCTGACTGCCCGTGGCCTTCCCTCCTGCAGTTCTGGAGAACGATGAGGAGATCAAGCAGCTGAACAAGGAGATCAGTGAGCTGAACGAGTCCAACTCGGAGATGGAAGCGGCCATGGTGAAACTCCAGTCCCAGGTTTGTGTCCTTGGCCATGCATTCGAGCCCAGGGGTGCAGGGTGCTGGTGGGTGCCACTGGTGGGGGTTGGTAACCCTGCTGTGCTCCTTGCTCCGCAGATCTCCACCATGGAGAAGAACCTGAAGAACATTGAGGAGGAAAACAAAATCATAGAGGAGCAAAATGAAGCCCTGTTCCTGGAGCTCTCAGGGTTGAGCCAGGCTCTCATCCAAAGTCTTGCCAATATCCGCCTTCCGCACATGGTAAGAAACTTTGACAGTGCTCGGCCCAAGCCGGCGTGATCGAGGGAGCTGTGCCAAACCCAATTCATGATAAGGCTTATTCACAATTAAAGAGTGGGAGAATTTCTTTCCACACACCTATGTGTCCTTTATAAGATCAGTACTTTTCCCTTATCTCTGAAGCTTGCATTATATCTCCCTTTTGTTGTCATTTTCTGCTGATCTCCCTTTGTGTCTATTGTTCTGTCTCATTACATCTGGGAGCACTATCACAAAATAGGAAACTTTATCAAGGGCACCCAGTGCCTTTTAGGCTAAGACAGCACAAGCAGAGATCAGGAGGGATTGGATTTCAACGTCAGAAAGATCTTAGAGCTCCTATTATAATGCAGGTAGTTTCAATTCAGTTTTGAATAGCTGGCAGCCAAAGAATAGCATTCTTAAAGAGAGTGTATTTTGTTTAATTTAACAAGGTCTAACAGCCCACAGCATGTTACCATAGAGTTACGGAGAAATGAAAAGACTGCATTAAAATAGTAAAACCACAAAAGGCTATTAATTACCTTCTCTCTATTCCCAGGAATGTAATTACTGTTGTCAAAACCAGGTGTGTGGAGGTGGGGCTCGTGTTGTTGAGGAAGCTGTCCTCTTACAACTCATAAAGACCATTGCAATGATCAGAGGAATGAGCTTTTGATTTATTTTTTCTTCCATCCTTTTTTTTTTTCTCCTTTTTCTTCTTTTTTTTTTGGGAATCCTTTTCATTGGGGTTTGTATTTAAATTCAGGCTGGTTGGAGAGAAGCCATCCTCCAGCAGAGCAGTTTTGGATAGTATTCACCCAGCTGCCTAACTGGCAGAAAACCACTCGCTGAGAGCTTTTTTGTAAAGTATTTGACACATAAAGGTCAAATAAACTGTTCAGCAAATATTTTTTCAAGGTTTCAGGCAACTCCAATTAAATGATTTTTTTGAGACTTTTATGCTCATATGCTCATTTTATTCCTGTTCTTTTTCTTCCTTCTCCCTCTTTTTTTTTTTTTTCCCCATTAAGTCCAAGTTAGATACTTGCAATGTCCCTGTACTGCAGCAGAGAGCTGGGCTGGGCAACTTGAGCCCAAGGTGACCCAACTTCACCTTTGGTTCCCTCCGTGATGTTTCAGCAGCCCTGTTGTCCTCCAGCCCTTCATTTCCATGCCTTAATTCAGCCTCCAGCCTGTCAGGCTGCCTGCACACACTTAACCTGATGCTGTTAATAGTTCCACAAGGCCAGTGCATAAAATTGAGGACCTGGTTAAAATCCGGCGGGATCAGGGTGATGGTGCGATTCCTGTAGGTGCAGCACTGCACACAAAAAGGCTCTGACATGGAGACCTTTGACTGTCAGCACATACAGAGAATCATGGAATGGTTTGAGTTAGAAAGGACCTTAAACCTCACCCTGTTCCAGCCCCCTGCCATGGGTAGGGACACCTTCCACTAGACCAAGTTTCTCCAGGCCTGGCCTTGAGCACTTTCAGGAGTCCACAACTTCTCCGGGCACTAAAACACACAGATGATTTCTTGCAAAGACTCTCATCCTCTTCCTGCTCTTCTACTAAGGCTTTTATTTGGCTCTTTTTTTTTTGGCTGCAGGAGCCAATTAGTGAGCAGAACTTCGATGCCTACGTGAACACGCTGACAGATATGTACACCAACCAGGAATGCTACCAGAACCCAGAGAACAAGGACCTGCTGGAGAGCATCAAGCAAGCTGTCAAAGGCATCCAGGTGTAGTGCCGCGGGATGGAGAGGAGCAAGCAAACAGACTGTAAGATGGAACTTCCCCTCCAAGTATTCAGGTTTACAAGTTAGAAAACTTGTTTAACGAACGAAAAAAAAGAAGAAAAAAAAAAAAGGACCAAAATGTAACCAAGAGGCCATTTCTGAGACATGGAACTGATCAAACTCAATGTTCTCGTTTACTTAACTTTGGACCTTCTTGAGAAAAGCGGGATTTTTTTCTACCTGGACCACGAGGTAGATCAGGATGGAAGGTGAAATTCTCCAGTAGGCTGTGGGGCTTGGTAGCAGGCGAAGAGCAGGCATCTTTCATGAGTAGCTAGGCTCTTGCATAGTTGATCCAAGGGTTAAAATGTTACAAGAACAGGGTCTTGTCTGATCCAAGACTAGTGTATGACTGGCTTAAACCCTCATGTTGTCTATGGTCGTATGTCCAGATCACCTACTCACACATGAGTTATGTTCTATGTTGCTACAAGTGCTGGAGCTGCAAGCTACCTGTAAATCTGAACCTGTGCTGGGCCTCCCAACCCCGAAGTGTTCAGATATCCACTGGGCATGGGAACTCTGAAGTATTATAAAGTAGCTTATTTTTATTTTCTGAAAGAAATCTGAAGAGCAGTTCTGGATCTCCAGTGGAAAGCGCAATGGAAAAAAGGTTCTCAGGGAAGCTTTTGGAGTTTGCAACTACAGTATTCCTTTGTCTGTCTTAAATATGAGAGTAGTTATTATGAATAGGCCAATTCCAGATATTTCAAACAGAAGAATTTCTTTAATGTGTCATGGTCCGGTGTATATGATTTTTTGGAAATCTGTTCGATGACAGTTCTGGTTCTTTTCATTATTGTGATCATCCCTACAGTGGCGCAGTACTGCCAGTCCAGAGATCATACATCAATGCCAGAGAACGGTTGAGATCGTGATGAACAAAACAAAACAAAACAAAACAAAAAGAAGCAAAAGCCAACAAAAAGAGAGAAGTTAATTGATGGCCAGAAAAGTGCTTATGTACCGTGAACCAGGAGTTGATTTCTTACATGTATCCGCAGGGCAACGAGGATGGTTTGGTTTGGTGTTCTAGGATTTGCGCGAAATCACAGCGCGAGCGCCATTCTGCAGCAAAAGAATAAAAAGGGAAAAAAGGAAAAAAAAAATAGGATTCAGGTATTGGGAATTCTTCCAAAGAAGCAGTTGTAAGCAGCTGGGTACACGCAGCCCTCTGTGCACTTAGAGAACAACTCTATGAATTTCTCTGCGACGCTGCTCTGCAGCACGCTCCGTGGCCAGGGCCGGCTGTCACCCCGCGGGGCTGCTCCCCGCCTTCACTCCCATCTGGAGCTCGCTTCCTTCTCCAAACACTTCAGTGGGGCAAAACTTCCCGAGGGGTGCCACCGTGGGGGCATCCCACATCCCATATCCTGCATCCCTCCCTGCTGTGGGGCGGGCAGAGCTGGGGAGGATCTTGTTGACCTCAACGAAAGGCAAGACTGTGGTGTCATTTCCAGCCAAATCCTGCAGATGTTTAGGGTGTAATTCACGATGTGGAGAAGTCAGTGGCAAGTCCCAGTGACTACCACGGCCACTGGATCCGGCCTGGAAGCCCATGAGTGGTGTGATTGGAGTCATTCCCCATGCTGAATTCCATAGGGCAGTTGGCCTGGGTGGGTTTGCTCCCGTACTTAAGTGTTTGCAGGATCAGACTCCACGAGTTCACTTATTTTTAGAACCCATTCCAAGTGCAAAAATATGAAAAAAAAGGGAAAAAAGAAAAGTATAAAATTTGAGGTGTTAAAAACACAATGTTCTTAACGTGTAAATAGAGTCCAAATTGATTGTGACTGCAATTCAGTTAGTATTTAAAAGTAGAGAAATTGCACTTACTGGAAGAAAGAGAAGAAAAAAAAAAGTAGTTAGTTTAATTATCCTGTAAATTATTTAATTTTGGCAAGATGTATGTAATTTATATTTACAACACCTTATGTTAACTTTTTGCTATTTATTTAACTTTTTTATTTATTAATTTTATACTTATTTTAAACTGGACACTGCACCATAGAAATGAAGATAAAAGAAGCAAAAAAAAGTTAAAAATTAAAACTTTTGACCATAAAAAAGTGATATTCCAAAAAAAAAGAAAAAAAAAGAAGAAAACCCCTATCTACAACTCCTACTTGTAATTTTGATGCAACCAAGTTATTTTTTATATATTTTGTTATTTATTCTTTTAATGATGGGAATTTTTTTAAAGATATTTTATAACTGAGACATTTTGATAATTTTTTGATTTGTTTTTTTGCGGGGGCAGGGGCACTGGGGGGAAGAGAGACTTTTTCAGTTTTTCTTTTCTTTTTCATTCATATTGTTTCAGGCACTGATAACAGGAAATGAAAATTCTGTATTTATTATTTATTTAATATTTAAGTCGGGAAAAAAAATGAACTGTGCTCTTGTTGTATATTTATTTTGTCGTTTGTGTGTTGGTTATGTGATGACTGAGTACTTGTTTATGTGAAGGAATACTGTTAATATTTAAATAATAAAGAGTCACATTGAAAGTTATAGCAGGCTACATGTTATTCTGTGAAAACGAATACTGTGATCTACTTTCCTCAGGAAATGTATTTTGCAGACAGAACTTCCTTATGTACTGGCAGGGTTATTTCATAATAAAACCCAGTTCTGTTTGTGACTTTAGTTCCTATGGTCTTTCTTCCAGCTGCTGCCAGTGTGTCCCCACTGGGCTTCGTCCTTGTCCTGCACTGTGGCTTGGGGGTGGTCAGTGTGTCCCTGCTGACCTGGAGTACTAGCCAGGGACTGTGCACCTCCCACCCGGCTCTTCCTATCTCCTAAGCTGGGGGATTTCAGGGGAATTCAGGTTTGGTATCTCTGAAGGCTTTGGAGAAGAAGGAGCTGCCACCATCCGGCCAAGCAGGTGCTTAAAATCCCGCTAGTGCCACGATGGGGAGAATCCTAAGTCCCAGGAAGGCTGCAGGCAGAATTCCTCTGGACAGGACTTGCCCCCTGCACCCCCAGTGCTCCACATCCCCAGGAGTGCAGGAGCACCTCTGCTATGGAGACAGGCTGAGAGAGCTGGGGGCGTTCAGCCTGGAGAAGAGAAGGGCCTCTTCCAGTGCCTGAAGGACATCTGAGAGAGATAGAGAGGGACTTGGGGCAAGGGCGTGGAGGGACAGGTCAAGGGGGATTGCCTTCACACTGACAGAAGGCAGCGTTAGATGGGATATTGGGAAGGAATTCTTCCCTGTGAGGGTGCTGACGCCCTGGCACAAGTTGCCCAGAGAAGCTGTGGCTGCCTCATCCCTGGAAGTGTCCAAGGCCAGGTTGGACAGGGCTTGGAGCAACCTGGGATAGTGGAAGGTGTCCCTGCCCACGGCAGGGAGGTGGAATGAGATGATCCTTAAGGTCCCTTCCAACCCAAACCATTCTAGGATTTCATGATCTTGTGGCTTTGTGCTCCCACAGGTGGTGTGTGAGCAGAGGAGATGCCATCAGAAGCAGTATGGGAGATACCAGGCCTGGGATGCGACATAGAGATGGACACTTTTCCCTCCTGGATTTCCAAAAAAACTTCAAAACCTGATTTTTGTCAACAAGATTTGCTCAGTTGCATCAGCCTGACTGTGATGCTCACAGACTGCCCTCCTGGAGGAACAGAGCCTTTTCTCTGGTAAGAGTTTATGTTTTGAGGCTGTGGCAATGAAGAGAATGTTTCACTGATCTCTGTTGGAGACATAGTTTCTAAAGTTGCCAAAATTCAGTTTTGCTCTGCTGTAGCAGAGGTGAAATAAGGTAAATCACGTTAAGGCCATTTGGAGCTGAGTGAATTGGATCAAATGGGAATTTGAGGCAGGTTCATCACCAAGAAATTTGATAGTCTGATTAACTGAACTGCTCTGTCTGTCCCTGCATGGAAGCACAAGCACTGCTGGGTTCCAGCAGAAGGAGGTGGCCCTACCACAGGCAAAAAGGTGAAGGGGCAGAGAAAAACACAGCCAAAAAGGTAAGAACTGTAGTTAGAAAAACATAGAGAAAAGTTTGGGTAGAAGGAAGATTTCCTAAAGCCTTTCCTTCAGCATGTACACGGCCATGGGTGTTCACTGGAAGTTTCTTCTGCCTTCATTTACTGTCTGCAAGGTGTCCCGGGGCAGGACAACTGGCAGAAGCTTAAGACAGGCTTAGGATCCCTTAGCCAGTGTTCCCTGAGAATAAGCACCCTCAGCAACGAGGACTGCTGGAGATGGAGCCTAGCTTGTCCAGCAGACCCAAGGGCAAAGTCTCTTTGAGGCTTCGCTGGAAATAACTTGGAGTTGATGGGATTTTGTCCCTTCCTCACAGGAGGAAAAACAGTCGGACTCATGTTCACCTCACCGGCTGGCACGTTGTTTTCCTGAAGGGCACATAATTGTTTTATGGAGGTTTCGCTCGACTTTGCAGCGCCGAGCAGTTCCTTGTGCCAATATTTGATTATGATGATCGAGCTAATAGACGTGCTCGCCTGTCCTTCCTTAACGAATTGGCTGAGCTGGATAATAGAGCGCTCAGATTTGTGCTAAATTGCAGCTCGGGGAGCCATCACTGGGAGATGTTATCTTCTCGGAACTGGCGTCCTTTATCGCAGGGAAGGGAATTGAATTGGTTTAAGATGGTACACTGTCAGTTTATAGGTGTGCTTAGGAGAGCTCTTAAGCCTCCTCCAGCAGGGCGCAGGGTGAGAGCGGAATGTCAGAGCAGAGTGGGGCCTTGGCTTCAAGGATGCCAGGGAAAACACACTCGTCAGCATATGGTTGTCTCTAAACACATCGATAAACCATTGACCAACGAGAGTCGTTTGGCCTCACTGATGCTGCTGTTAATTGTTAAAAGCTGCTAATGACCCATTCCTCCAGCGGTACCTTCCACTTGTCAGCACTGACCTAATCTCTCCCAGAGAGGAGCTCCAGCCATGGCTTTCAACTGTAAGCAGAAAGCCAGGGGGAGGTCTTTCCAGCCTCGTGCAATTTTTCTGATTTTTGTTCCCCTTGCCCCACAGCTCATCTGAGTGAAGGCTCGAACCACCTCACCCTGCTCCCAACCACCAAGGGGTCCTGAAAAACACACAGCTGGGTGGTCAGGAAGGGGTTGCCTCATTCCTATCAGGTTACTGAGGAGAGAAGGCAACTTTGCTCTTCAGAGATGCCATTTAGCATCAAATTCATCCCCCCTGGGCCTCGGAAAGACAATACTGAGGCTGGGGAGCAATGGGATGGGCTGGAGATGACACTGCAGCCAATGGAGCAGCCCCGAGCTGGAAATTGCCCCAGCACAGCTTGGTCAGATTCAAAGGCTCTAGCCTGCACTTGTTAGCACACTCATTTCTCCTACACTTTTATGAGAAGATATATCCTGAAATGACTTCCTGCTTTGTACAGAAGGGCTCGTGGGATTGAGGCCTTAGAAAGCATGAGGGTGATGCATTCTCCAGACAAATAGCTCTTGTTATTCCAGCTGCCTTCATCCCCGTGTCTCAGTGGGATGAATAAACCAGCAATTGTTGTAGAAATGGTAGTATCTGTTTTAAAGCCATTTTTGACCCTGTCAGCAAGGAAGTGTAGGAACCTCTAAAGCCTGCCTTCATTTCTATGACTGCAGTGCTGTTTTGTTTAAATGACAGGGGCTATCTGTGATGACCCGAAGAAACATGAGTCATGGAGGTGCAGAACAAGGATATATGCCCTGCCTGAGCTCCCCTAGAATGACCTGTCCGTGCTAAGATGCCCTCACAGCATCCTGCCCACAGCAGGTTAACACCAGCACATCCTTATTGAAACCAGGATATGCCAAAACTTTTCCTTGCCTCTTCGTTACTCACAACAAGTCCCGCAGTCCACCTACACCGAGCATGAGGCAATGGTTGAATGGTTTGGACTCAGACAGGGGCTAACCTGGCCTTAGCACTGCAGGGGAGTTAGTTTTGATAAGCCACGTCCAAGATCAAGCTCCTCAGGTTTTGCCATTTGTTAGAGGACTCCTTCTCAGGCTCCAATATTTAATAATCCAGCCTAACCATGCTGAGGCTGTTTAGCAATTAAATACCATAAATCCAGAAGCTAGATTAATAAACAGTCTGGTCTGTCTAGAGCAGTCTACAGGGTGGAGAGATAAAACTATAAAATATTTATTACCAGCTTGGGGATGAAGTCATTAATTTAATAACTACCCATTGCTTTGCTTCTTACAGTTGTTACGAGTCTGAAGGTTGCAGAAGATTAGGTGGGAAACTTACTGCTTCCCTGCTGAGTGGAGCCTTTCCCATGAAAGCCGGGGCCCAGCTCCCATCTGTCACCCCATTACGTTCGGAGGTGATGAATATATTACTGTGCCGCTTCCCGAAATAAAACAAAACAAAATTTCTGCTGGCCACATGGCAACCCTCCTCGGGATTTAATGAGGACACTGCCCTTTGTGGACAAGGCCACTTCCAACAGCTGTAGAGACGAAGGCAGGGGGATCTTTGACCATGCTCATGACGTGGCTCCCACGGCGAGCATGGCCCTGGCAGCACTGCCAGTGCAGGTGCCTTTGGAGACCAAAGCTTTGGCTGCCTCTTGTCCTGAGAGGTCGGGAGCGCTGTCTGAGCCTCCCTCATCAAGGATTTCTCAGTGGGTCTTCACGTTTTCAGGAGAGGGAACAAGGGTATTAGTTGGGTCCCTGCTGTGATTTGATATTGGGGAGCATCCAGGACTTAGATCCATGCATCCGCTTTGCAGCGATTATGGCTGGAGTCCCCTGATGAGTGTGGTCCCCTGCTGACAGCTACAATTTGCAGCGATGCTGTAGCAAAAGTCACGGGGTGAGAGGGAGGGAGGGTGGCTGTGCGTCCCTGGCATGTTTTGTCATCGGTTTCATCCAGGGACAGCAGAGAGGTGCCAGCTGACAGAGGGGGGTTTGAGTGGGAGCAGTGTGTGATCTGGGACATCGCTCCTGATGAGGAGCTGAAACACTGCTAATCCTCCCCGACCACTGCATTGACAGCAAAGGTAATCAAATTCCCTAAATAATTGAATCAAATCGTTAGCCTGTTTTGTAAAATTAATAAACGAAAATCAGGCACAGCCTTCGAACACCAACCACAGCATGGATGAACACAGGGGTGCAGCCACCCCCACCCTGCCTGGCCTGTGACTGCTGACTCCCTCGGGAGGGACCAGCTCCAGCAGCACTTAGTGTCCACCCCTATTCCTGAGAAGGGCAAGGGAAACTGCTCAGGGAGTAGTGAAGGGTGCTGGGTGGCTCCCGTCTTGACAGAGCTCAGCCACCAGCCTTGGAAGGGCCCCATTGTCCATGGATATCCCTGAGCCTCCTCCAGTCTTGGAGAGCTGCAGGGCTGCAGGACTGATCCCAGACAAAGCAGGAATGAGTGGGAATCCTAAGTGGGTGCCTTGAGGAAGTAAGAAAGGTCAACAGCAGAGATGGTGGCCTGGGATGGAGAAAGGCATCTGTGCTGTCCAGGTGAGAAAGGAAAACAACAGCTGTAAAATAATGCTCTGGCTTCTGAGGCTCCCACAAAGCAGATTCTCGCACGATGTTTGTGGGCAGTTCAAAACAGACAAGTCCAAACCTGGGTCTCCAGCTACTGGAGATGAGAAGCTCTGGATGGATGGATCAGCTTCAATATCTTGGCCAAGACTTCGTACCACAAACAGAGAGAGATTTTAGGGGTACTTTTAGCAGGGTAGGGAGGAGAAAGAAAGAGAGAGAGAAAATTACTATGAATCACAACAGACCTGCAAGATATTTCTATTGTCACCCAAAAAGTAGCAGAAACATTTCTGCAGAGCATTCACCTCAATTTTTCTCTCATAGCAGACTAATTTGGAACTGTCAGCACAAGCATCTTTGTCCTGACCATCCTGTACTCCAGTACACATCCAGCACAGGCAGGGCTAACTGCAGAGGCCCTACTCCAGTATCATGTCATCGCACTACCCTTTCATTTCTCTTATCAATGCTGCCATTCAGTTCCACTCCTTATTCCCAGCCCTTATCACAATGAGCCAAAAAAGTGCAGAACATCAGTCAGGAGGGAAAAAAAATAAAAAGAACAGGTGAAATTCTGATTTTGTCAGCTAAAATAGTTTCCAGATGAGCTCTGCTCACAAAGAAGCTGAATCTTGGTGATTTAGTTGCCAAATTTTACATTTGCTCCCTCTCCCCCATCTCTCCTCTCAGCTCTGAGCTCAAAGTGGAGTCCTGACACTGCAAAGTGTTAATAGAATTAGTCTCCTGCTATAAACTGTTCACTGGGGCTTGTTAGCTCAATTGTTGATGCTAAATTCTTATCAGCAGAGCCACCTAAAAGAGCATTAATCAAGAAAGGCTGAACTCCCTGCCTGGGTCGTAGAAATTTAATTAAACCCCAAGTAAAACTGGAAAATCATTTTGAAAAGAGAAGAGACGAATGCAAAATGTTTTTCATCATTTGACTCTGCATCTCCGCAGTTCAACCCCTCAGCTGTGATTTCACAGGGTGTTTTGCCACAGCAAAGGCTGAGGGAAACACAGACAAGACTTTCCTCAGTGCCTCCTTTATACAAGGTCCTGATGCTCATCCAGGGTAAATGAAATATGGAAACCCACTGATTAAAGCCTGGTTAAGGACCTGCACCCACAAATGCAAGGGAGCCGAATGCAAGTCCAAGTAACACAGTGATCTGCTTGAGTAAGATTCTGTTATGGTTAAGGTTGTGTTATGGTTATTAATTTATGGATTTGCATCTGTTTTCCATTTGCTGTGGAAAAAGTCTCATGCAACAAACCATTTATTTGGCAGATGCAGAGAAATATCAGTATTGGTACGACCTCATGTGGGATATTGTGTGTAGTTCTGGGACCTGTCTTTGGAAAAAGAAAAGAATAATTTATCCTTGAACAGGTGCGGGGAAGGACTGGCAGAGCGATTAGCAGAACTGAGAGCCTATCTTAGGAGAGGAGATTAAAAGAGCTTGGCTTGTTTAGCCTAGAAAAACAAAGGTTAAGAGGGGATATGATTACTTTTCATAAATACATTCAGGATGGGAGGAAGGGGAATGATTTGTGTCAGAGGATAATACGGGTGAGAGATCAAATAAGGCACATCTTGGCTAGCAATAAATTTCCACTGGAAATTTGAAGATGTTTTCCTATTACTGGAGGAGGCAGGTTTTGGAAAGGCCTTCTGAGAAGGATGGATGAACCCCCGTGGTCCTTGAGGGGACAAATGTGGCTGGCTCAGCCTGACTGGTAAGTCTGGAGGTAGGACACGTAGGACTGCCAAAGGAAAAGCAGGGAAGTGTGATATGGCTGCCATCTGATGGCACTGTTATTATTTATAAATCCATAAAATCCATCAATTTTATTTAATCCATGAATCACTTGAAAGATCCAAGAATGGTTTTCTTCCTCCATCAATACGAAAAGCTTGATTTTCGAGATTTTTATTTGGCAGTCGCCTCCTAAATCACAGCAGATGGGCCACAACAAGGCAGCAGAGGGACAGGACAGAGAGCTGGGCTTGCTGGTGCTCCTGGCAGTACCAAGAAGAGATGAAACACCCCTCTGCTCCATGTCCCCGCTGTCAGGGATGTCTGGCGACACCTTCTCCCACTCCCAGCCGGGCTGCACCATCTCCTGGCTGCCTTCCTTCGATGACACACTTAAGTGAGATGAATCCAGGGCTTTAGGAGTCCTTTCTCCATGTGGCACTGGCTATGCACAGTGCAATCCAGTGGAAATCAAGACATATGTTCTTCCTCTTGCTTCAGCAATTACTCACAGAGCCCTGAGATGAAGTGAAGCAAGAGGACACACACAAGCACACACACACACACACATATACATATATATAAATCCTTTGCATGGCCAGGAGGATCTCAAGTGATTTGCTGTCAGTCTGTTAATATTAATTCTAGTGTAAACGCGTATGTCTGCATGTATTTGCACACATGCACATATAGAATATTTGCATATTAAAGTGGTATAGAGCCAAACTGACCAGAAAAGGCAACACAGCATATTTTACAAAATGGAAAAAAATGATGAAAATATACCCCTATGATTTAATGCTCCCCCAGCTCTTAATTTATGTGTGTCCTCCTGTCACTCATTAATTACCCTGTTGACTTAACCAACCATCTGTATTGCCAGGCTGCAGGTCAGCTCAGTCTGCTGGGCCCTCGCTTGGGGGCTAAAAACCATTTCTACTGTTTGATCTTCCAAACAAATAAAACAATTTCATTTTAACTCATCATTGCTAAGAGTTCAGAAGTTAATTCATGCTGACTGTTGTTTTGAAAATATTTATTAAAGAAACTGGTTTAAAAAGAAATGAAGGTGGAAACCATAAAACATGGGGAAATAAAGACAAGGAAAAGCAAGAAAAATCTTGGCTTCAGCTTGGCCTTATGAAAATTGCTCGCTCTCAGCAATTATCTCAGCTAATGAAGGATGGAAACTGATTCTCCCAGGTAAGGCTGTGGTTGCTGAGAGCACGGACTTGTGCCTGTGAGGGTCTCTGCTCTGCTCTGGCCCGGGGGAAGATGCTGAGGTGCCACCGCCGAACCCCGCGGCAATGCCTGTACTGCTGGGGACACCTTGTGGTGCACGGCTGGGAGAGAAACGCTGCGATTTAAGTGTCACCAGGCCCTGCTTTCCCAATCCTACTCCATTTTTTCCACTCCCAGGGGCTGCTGGGGCTCTCCAAGCCAGGGGTAGCTGCCCACAGGCGTTTGCAGACAGGAGAGAATCACTGATCTATTGCTGACTGTAACTCCTGGCCAACAAAGCCCCAGTGAGCTGTAAGGAGGAAAGGAAGGTCTTTGTAAAGAGCAGGGAAAGAACAAATACAGAGAATCAGCAGCCTGAAATGGATGGAATCTCAACTGTCTCTCAACTGTCCTTTTTTTCTAAATGTGGAGATTTTTGCAATATTACCAGGCAATTTTTGGTATCCTCCAGAGCTGGAGCCCCTTGCTCCGACACCCACGGAGGTGCTTTCAGCCGTAGATACATTCTCGAAGAAAAGAGATGGGAAAAAGCTGCCAGGGGAGGAGAACCAGTGGGATGCTGGGCATGAGCCCATGGAGCAGTGACAGCGTGGCTGCCCGGGCACAGCGTGGCATGAGGGATTTGGGCCACATGCAGCAGAGATGTGCAGGGCTCAGAGGTGCAGAAAACAACCTGTCCCTTGGGGGTGACCGTGTCCTTTCAGCTGCTTCCTCCCCATGGTTGTGCTCCTGACACGTCTGGGGTGCAGGCAATGCAGTGGAGACCTGCAGCGGGTAAATATCCTCCCTGTGTGTTTCTCCTGGCTAATCCCTGTAAATCTGTGTCTGGAAACAAGAGCTGCTGATCTTGGCAGTTTAAGGCTGGTAGGAATCATGAATACACCTGGGAGGGCACAGGGTATTTGGGCATCCCTTAAACACTCTTCGAGTTCTTTCTGGGCTTCCTGAGGACTCGTTGCTTCCAGAAAGAGGCACAAGCAGTGCTCTTCTCTGCCCCTGCGAGCTCTCTGCTGACAGCACAGCTGCTTTAGCAATAACTGCATTTTTTTTTTTAACTCAGCTTTTATTTTAACAATTTTTGCAAAAAAACCCAAAAAAACCCCCCAAAAAACCCAACAAAAAACCAAAACCCAACTGCTATTTTTCAAGTGATCCCAGTGGCAAGGGGAGCAGATGCTGAATGGAATCACACGTGCAAGGAGCTTGTGTGTCCTGCGTTCACAGTTTCCAGTGCATTGCCACTATCCCTGAGCATTCTCCATGTGAAAGATGAGGACAGCGCAATCACCACGGCCTGTTTCGGTTGAATCAGCAAGGAGGAGTTTCAGAGCTGGCTCTCCACGAATAATCCCATTCTCCCAGGCAGCTGCCTTCTGCAAAATGAAAGTGCAGACATCTACAGTATTACTCTGCGCCTGTTTGCAGAGTCTGCTGTTATCACGTTAATGAAGGGAGCTGAGATAATCACCTTACAGCATAAATAAATCTCGGATGCTGATTCACTTTCTCCTATTTGAGTCTCATTTACCAGGGTAATTCTTACTTTTTTTCCGCTGCAGGCTTGTTGTGTCTGCCAAGACAGCTTTTTTTTCACAATTCATCTCCAGAGAACTTGAATTAAGAGGCCTCTTGTCTTGTTGCGGTTATTCCTTCTCATTTTGCAGCCCTATGAAGCCCTAGATCCAAGGCCAGTCCAGACAATTTTATTTCATCTGCAGCATCAGCCAGTGCTGGGTGCGTCACTTACACTCGGAAAGGTCACTGAAGGAGCTCACACGGGGGTGTCAAATTTAAATTCACAGCCTAACGCTCAGTTACGGGACAGGGTTCCCTCACGACACTAATGGCAAGTCAGATATTGTGAAGCTTCACAATATTCCATGTTTCCTTCAAGCCCCTGGAATCAGGTGAATTTGCATCTCACTTATTTATCCCTCAGTACATTCACATCTGGCATTTATCATTGCAGGGGGGAAAAAAAAAATCCGAGCATGTGACTCAAACTGGGTGTTCATCGGCTCAAAATGAAGAGTATCAACCAGTTCCCACCACATTTTTTTTTTCCCCCCCCGAGTTCCCATGACTTTTTCCCAAGCCTGACTAATGATACCGGAACATCTGCTGTTGGCCAGGCTTCACGCAGGAGGTTCGGCTCCCGCGTCTGTGCCAGCAGCTCGCTGGCATCTCCCCAGGCCCCCCTCGCTCCCTGCATCCCTCCCGCACCCCGGGGAGCGCCGATCCCACCCGGAGCTGGGGCAGGCGCTGCCACGGCGGCATCGCAGGGCACGAGGACTGGGACAACTGGGCCAACTGGGCCATGAGCTGGAGGAGCAGGTGTGGCGATGAAGCCTCGTGCTGGGAACAAGAACTTTGGGAAGGCCAGAGAGTCCGGGAATGGGGAAAGGCATCCAGGCTGGGATGGGGAGCTGTGGCCCCGAGCTGGGCGATGGGACAGACGGGGAAAAACGCGAGTCACACTCGCTGTCCGGTCCTGGTACGTTGCAGTGAGTGTGCATGACAAGGCTGTGGTAGCGGGGTCACTTCTGG
>VZTF01000260.1:568190-655743 GCA_013397755.1 Cnemophilus loriae | reverse complement strand
CGAGCCGAGCCGAACGGAGCCGAGCCGAACCGAACGGAGCCGAACGGAGCCGAGCCGAGCCGAACGGAACCGAACGGAGCCGAGCCATCCGTTGAGGTAAATCACTGAGTAACCTCCCGTTTGCTGCTCCCGGTGTCAGGGCAGGGATTCCCCTGGAGGTCTGCTGCGGGTGAGCAGCCGCATTTTTGTGCCCCGTGTATTGTTCTGAGCCCTCCCCTGAGCGCCGGCCGGTGCTGGTGTGCCTGGCAGGACCCGCTCCAGCCGCAGTGTTTCGTTCCAGGCGTCTGAGCGCAGCTCCTCCCGTCGGGCTGGCTGCTTGGTTTGCGTTCTGGCTTGTTTTTCTCGAAGGGGAAGATGGCAACGAGGGGATGTTTCAACACTCAGAGGCGCCTTTGGTGTCTGTGTTTTGGGCAGGGACCCCAGTTTCTGCGTGTGAACTTTGTCGCCGCTCAGATTTGGGGAAATCTCTGTTTTGCCTTAGAAGTGAGGAAAATGCACCTGGGGTTTGCTGCGGAGGGAGAGGATTTTGTTTTGAAAAGTTTAATAAAAATAAGCCCTACTTGCTTCTGATTTCTCACCAAGTTAAGCGAAGATGTGGAATCACATAAAGAGCAGTTTGAATGTCAGAGTTTTAAGTTCTGCCTATAAAACACGCGTTTTACTGGAAGCAAGTTAATGTGCGGTAAAAGTGATGATTTCAGGAGTGACTGACAGCTGTCACAGCGCAGATATTCCTTGATCCCGGTATGAAAATGCAGCAAAATGAAAGCCAGCAGTGTTTGTTGTTGTTTTCCGTGGTGTAGAACATGGAAGAGCACTTGTTGTCCATGGAGCTGAGCTAAAACCAGGTCAGACCAGTCGTCCCAGTGGGGCTTGCGTACATCAGCAGGAATTTGTTGGGGATCCAAAGTGGAGCACTGTTAAAGGCACAACTTCCTATTCCTGCTTTAAATCTAAAAATGTAGATTTTTTTTTTTTTTAATAGCAAAAAGAGTGGAAGAAAGAAGGAAGCCTAAGAACAAAAATATATAAAAGAAAGTCAAGAGAGTCAAGACCCTCAGTGAAGAGAGTATTTTAATGTGGAATGTTAAATAAAAGACCAAAGATACAGGCAGCCTTGTTGCAAATGCAATGAGGTTTTGTGTGTGTTAGAGGAGGGGGGAAAAATAATTGGTAGGTTAACCCACCTTAACCTTCAACCTGATGTGTTCCCACTGTGAAGTAATAAAACACAATCATATTTTGTAGAGAAAATGAAGGAGTGACTGTAGAAAGTGGAGGGGTGGCGTTTTATTTCAAGTTTTATTAATGGTCTTGAACTAACTGGGTTGATGTGTTTGAGACATGACTGGATTAAAAACTGGCTCGAGTTCCCTGCCTAAGTATATCCTGTTTTGTGTGCCTCTACAGGTAATCACAATGGTGTGTTATTTGAACAACTGTGAAATTTCCTTGGAGTCCTGTAGCTTTGCTTTGTTTCCTCAGAAAATGAAAGTGTATAATTTGCTCTGGCTGAATGTAGCAAATAAACCCTGACAATTTCGCTGTAGGCAGATCTTCTGATCCAAGGAATGAACTCCAAAGCTGCTGCTTCGTGGTTATTACACTGAGCAGGGAAAGGCGTTGTAAATAAACACGTCTGAAAAATCATGTTGTGCTTTCTGGAAAGGATTTTTTTTCCTTAAGATATGAGAAGGGGAGAAAAAGCCAGGTTAATTTTGCGTGGTTTTCTCCCTCTATACCTTTTCCTTTAAAACCTGTGGGCAGCAGTGGGAATTCTCTCTGGAGCTGCTGCTGTCTGTGTCATTAAGTGCTTTACTAATGGTGGTGGCTCAGGCTCTGGAGATGAGCTGTGTGAAAGTGCATTTGCTGAAGTGCATTTTCCAAAGTAAGCAAGGCTGACAGGTCAGAATTTGGCTGGGTTTTTTTGAACCTCTGTGCAATCAACATCCTGGTGCACATTCAAAGGAGATGTAATTTGAGATTTTTCTGGATTTGCTGCCTGTGTCTTAGTCTCTTCAGTTGCCATTGATGCTGTGAGAGGTAGAAAGTTTGTGTGTGACAGGAACTGACAGGCAGCCCATACTTGCACTGTTGTTTGGGCTTCCAGTGAAAAATGACCCCTAAGCACAGGAGCTGGAATAATCCTTTATATAAAAGGGTTCAGTGGAAAAGCTGATGTGCTGGTAAAACGGTGGGAGGGTTTGAAGACAGGCCTTGCACACTGAAATTGCCTATTGTGATTTTTTTCCCCACTGGTGTCAGGTACTGGATTGCCAGATCCGCTGCATTTTGTTTTCCATTGTTGGGATGGGGGACGGGAGCACTGGGGTGAGGTTTTTCTGGAGCTTGTGGCCCTTGGAGTACGTAAAGACCTCTCTCAAAGTACTCCATGTAGAGCAGCATAATTTAGTGTTGGAGTGCATGTGCTGTGCCTCACCTTGCTTTGTTGTTATTTGACGTTAGTGTCTATAGGAGGCTGCTGAAGATGGGAGGCGCGGTGAGTGCGGGAGAAGATAACGATGAATTAATTGATAACCTGAAGGAGGCCCAGTACATCAGGACAGAGCTGGTGGAACAGGCATTCCGAGCCATTGATCGGGCAGATTACTACCTGGAAGAGTTCAAAGACAATGCCTACAAGGACTTGGCGTGGAAGCATGGAAATATTCATCTCTCAGCGCCGTGCATTTACTCGGAGGTGATGGAAGCTTTGGACCTGCAACCAGGGCTGTCGTTTCTGAACCTTGGCAGTGGCACTGGTTATCTGAGTTCTATGGTTGGACTCATCCTGGGTAAATACCTTTTCAGTCATGTTAACTGTTTGTGTTAGAGCTTTAAGAACAGGTTTTGAAATTGAGGATGAGGCATTCCTCCACTAATGGAGCAGGGAAAGTAAAGAATACATTAATCCAGCTCGGCAATTTATCAGGATTCTCACAACCTTCTCTCTGGAACTGGATGGGATCCAGATTTCTGTGGCAGATCAGAACAGGCAGCAATGTAGTTCCAGAAGTGGCTGTAGTGGATTCCTGCAGGTCTGGACACAAACCTGGGTTTGTTTCCCCTTAAGCACGACCCCAGGTCAGGATCAGGAGTACAGAGTGCAACCGGGACTCAGCAAGTCCACGAAAAGCTGTGACTGCACCTGCTCCGTGCCTGGTTTGTGTTCGCAGTCCTGACTGGACTGAGACATGTTTGAGATCCACTTTTGACTCTTAACTCCCCAACACACAGATGGGAATATTCTCTGGAAAACACTTCAGTGCAGCAGAACGGATTTTGTGACCACATCTACAGTGGCACAAAGCAAATCATCTGAGTGTAATTGGAGAATTTAAATTCCCCTGCGGTGTTTCAGTCAGAGTTGTGCTGCCAGGATAGATAACAAATGTCTGTCGGGTACTTACTTCAATTTTGGGGGAGTGTCCAACATTTTAGCTGCTGGGATGTTTATTCTCAGGGTAAAGTCTCACTCTCATTTCCCATTTGTGATTTTCTCCTACGTTTGTTGACATTACTTAGGATACCAATATGTAACTCCAGGGCTTTTATATTCGTTTTGCAAAAGTTGCCCTGTCAGTGATTAAAAAGCATGAATGCTGAACAACTTCCATATTTTCAGTTTGTTTTTGCTGTTAATTGAGGTACAGTGTATGATGACTGTTCCTGATTAATTGGAGAGATCTTTAGCTTATCAGCAAGGGGGTATAAAAAAACATGGATATGCTAAAACATGCAAGCCATTGGGATTTTTTTCCAGGTGGTCACTTTCACAGCAATGGCATCAGTGTTTCCCTCCTATAGAGAAGCTTGCTGCATAGTTAAGAGCAAATGATTCAGAATCAATTGTGCGAAAGAGGCTCATTTGCTGCCAGAAATGGCAGGTATAGGGTTGCAATTCCCATTGTAGCAGTGAGAGAGCTGACCCTACACAAACACCGACTCTGACACTCATGGAACAATCTGCTGGAGGAAGGAACCCAAAGTGTATTAATCCTGCTGGGTTTTGTGCTGTTGCTGTTGCCATTCCCTGGTGTTCTGCACTTGCAGGTCCTTTTGGTGTTAACCACGGTGTGGAGCTTCACTCTGACGTGATCGAGTACGCGAAGCAGAAATTGGACTTCTTCATTAAAACAAGCGACAGCTTCGACAAGTAAGAATGCAAAATGCTTGTTGGGATTAATTTTGTGCTTTTGGCTTTACTCAGGGCGGTTCTTGCTCCCATGTGGCCCCTCTGGATTCAGGGTAATCTGAGGATTCAGGCTCCTTAGGCTTGCTGAGCTGCAGTGTGTGACCTTCCAAGCCCGTGTGTGTCGTGGGGGAGTTTGGGAAATGTTTGCTGTGTTTTTAATAGCAGTGCTGATGTTGCAGGGCTTGGAGGGAGCTGAAGAAGTTTGTTTATTTTTAAAAGCACTTGCAGTAGCAGCTTAAAGCTTGGAAATAACAATACTTTGTTGTGCTTGTGATCTGAGAGCCTGCACGGTGATGAGATTATGAACTGGTTTTTGTGGTGGCCTAATATCTTTTATCTGAGAAGAAGGAAAAATGGCATTTTAAAATATGAAGGTAGTTTTATGATGATTAAGTTGGTACTAAAACTGCCTGGGATTAAATTTATGTTCTTCCTTAGACCCTCCATTCTGCTGTTGTCACAAGTAATAACTTCCCAGCCAGATAACCATTGCCAATAGTAACCTCAGCAATAAAAGTTGTGGCTGTCACATTTTTGGATCCATTTCACAGTTTGTTCAAACGGGGAAGCAAAGCATCTGTGAATACCTGATATCCTCCTCTCCTGGGAGGAAGAAAATTAGAATCATGACATGCAGGATTTTAGGCTACTCAGCCTTTTGCTGTTCCTGCCGCCCTGGGAAGCTGCTGAGGAGGGGGTTGTATTTTCTGCATGTTGGCAGAAGACTGAAAGTTTCTGGCATGGGTGGTGCTCAACAGGGCTTTTTTCAGTCACGTTGCTATTGTTTGAGTGGATGTTTTAAGGAAGACTTTCTTCTCTCTCCAGACAAATATAGCTATGGAGCAAAAGCGAGCTGAATTCAGAAATCAACATGCCTGGAAAATTGGCATTGCTCAGCGATGTCTGCTGGGTTGTGCTCCTGGAACAGCGTGTGCAGGAACTGTTCTCTGGCTGCTCTGAATGTCCAGCACTCTTTGCAAACCCAGAAAGCTCCAGGAAGCATTTAGGAATAAATAGGTGTTATGTTGAGCTCCCACTCAAGATACCAGTAAAAGAATGGATGTGTTGAACAACTTCTACCAAAATCAGCCTTTAAACATAGGGCTTAAAACTTAGGGAGTTTTGGAGCTTGTAAGAAAACCAGAGGCATCAAAGAATCACTCATTTTTCTTCTAAACCGAGTCAGAAATCCCGTAGGTAAAAAGTCTTTTTTTATGAAGGGTGAAATCATGGTTCTTTTGAAGCTGGTGGCAAAACTTCCATTGGCTTCAGCACAGCTTACTTCTGTAGCATCAGGTGGTGTTTCCCTACATCTGAAAACCAGTTAAAAGCTTTTGAAAATGCAAAAATAAACCCAGGTGCAGTCCTTAAAAGACTTTGACATTTGGAAGCGCAGGTCTAATATTTGTATTTGCATATAATGACTGAGTCAGCATCAGGTGACTAAAAATAGCTCCTTCTGAAGAGCTCCTACCTGCAGCTCAAGTATGAAATCATGCATCCTTATCCTTTGGAGATTTTGATCCATGAATTCTGACCTCATTGTCCTGTGGTTTTGAGGCTTCTTGCTGTGCTCTGTTACAATAATGTCTAGAATAGGTGGGCTTGGGAGGAGAAATCCTGTAAAACTATTTTTTTTTCAAGTGTTTTTCATAGTTCAGTTTTTCCAGAATTGTGAAAATAATTCATTTGATAAATTGTTGTATTCTCATTTCATACAAGTCTTTTTCACTTTCAGATTTGAGTTTTGCGAGCCATCCTTTGTCATTGGCAATTGTTTAGAGATTTCTCCAGACTGCACTCAGTATGACCGTGTTTACTGTGGTGCTGGAGTCCAGAAGGAGCACGAGGACTACATGAAGAACCTGTTGAAAGTTGGGGGAATTCTTGTCATGCCTCTAGAAGAGAAGGTTGAGTGCCTTTTTACTCATATTTCAGTTACTCTTAATTCTGATCTTGGTTTAGTCAGTAGCTGTTCCTTTAGCTTGCCCTTGTAGCAGAAGAAGAACTTGAAGAAAGAACTAAGTGCACCAGTTTTCAGTATGACTGAAAACTGAACTCTGCACATTCCTAACATTTAAGAAATTTGTAGTTCTGCAGTCTTCCATATATTGCAATCTGTTGTTAATTTTACTTTCACACTACAGAAAATGTGAGCAAGGCTTTGTTTAATGATATAATTTAGTGTTGTGCTTAATGGCAAAACACAACATTTTGTGCCCTGACTGGATCGTGAAAGAGCATGCGGGATGTCTCTATTTACAAGTGTCAGTGGATTCTTTTTAGTAAAAAGTGGGTTAAGTGCCTGACCTTCTACCTCTGTCAGGGAACTTGAGAGGAGCAAAGTGCAGGGTTTCTTCCCAGTAAGAGGCTGTGCAGTGGGTCAGGGTAGGAGATTTGATCTGCAGACCTTTTCAGGAGCAAGTGTTCATGGTGACTCAGGAGTTTTCCCAGAGGTCAGACACAGCTGCTGGGGTCCAGCCTGGAGGAAGATCTGGGCCAGCAGAGTGACCCAAATTACCAGTGCCAGTGCTCTGTTGCAACAGCTGAAGTTACTTGGGGCTAATCCTGCAAGCAGTTCTCAGTTTTTTTACAGAAAACCACCATTGTTTCTCCTTATCACCTTTTACTGTTGCAGCTTCCAGTAGTTTAACTTGTCCAGGCAGAAAAGTGATTTGTTCATTTTTTTTCTGTGCAAAAATCTCACAGTAGTTCCCACAATGGACAATAATCTCCTTGTTTTGCTGTAGTTGACTAAGATAACTCGGACTGGTCCTTCTGCCTGGGAGACGAAGAAGATTCTTGCTGTTTCTTTTGCTCCTTTGATTCAGCCAAACCACGCAGATTCAGGAAAATCAAGGCTCGTTCACTTGCGTGAGTACAGACATTCCTGAGCATGGGGGAGGCTCCTTCTGCTGCTTGGCTGTGAGCTGTAACTTCTCTGGGAATCCTTTCAAGGAAAATTACTCCAAGTCCTTCCTTTTTTTGAACGGTTGTCTGTCTTGTGTGAGAATTGGAGTTGCATGAAATAGATTCTAAATCACAGACTCACAGAATGGCCTGGACCAGAATGGAAGGGACCTTAAAGATCATCTGATTCCAATATCCCTGCTGTGGACAGGGACACCTTTCACTGGGCCATCATTCTAAACGCAGATGATTTCTTGTGAAGTTGTACCTGGACTTTGCAGGGTGTTTTACCCTTGTTTTTGCACATTCTGTTCCAGTCCTGGATGACTGAATCCTGTCATGGTTCTCAGGCACTGTACCACAAGGAGGGGAAATACACAAGCAGTACCTGTGAACAAATGTTGTACCTACTCAAAGACTCTCACCCGCAGCAATCCAGAATTATCCTGAACCTGGAATGCTCGAGGGATACACGTTGTGCAGTTCTTGGTTAGCTGTTTGAAATGCAGGTCGTATCAGTGGCCCCAATCTTTAGATTAAGATTTCAATGTCAAGAGGCCTCTTAAGAGCACATGAAGACAGAGGTACTTTCATAAAGAGATTAGTCAGGCTTTGGTCTTAACCTGGAAGGGTGTCTGCAAGACAGAAAGGAGCTCAGGAAGCAGTCCATAGCATGCTGGAAAGTCCAATAAGTGCATGTTTCAGCATGTTCTCACTTTGTAGTGAGACTTGCACATAAATTACATGTAATTATTTCCTGCTTCTTTCACTCGGGTCCCAGGAAAGCTCACTTGTTGGCAGAGGACAGGGACTTTTTGTGTCAGTTTTAATTCATTTTAGTTTGTGGATCTGTGTGCATCTATAAATTTTTTTAAATTTTTGCAGCATTTCTGGGCTGGCAGCAAGTAAGTGCAGAAGACAGAATAGTCTTCCAAGCCTTTAATGTGGGAGGCATTTTAATACAGTAACTTATTGTAATGTTTCTATAATTACTTCTACAGAATGGTTTCCAGCCTGTCTTCACCCACTAAGTCTGAAGCACTTTTTGAGGAGCATAAATAATACTTGTGTTTTATAAGTGCAGAACTTGGCAAAGCTGAAGGAACTGTACAATAGAAAAATCATTTTATGAAAGAGTTAAACAGACTTCAGGTCTAGTTATCTACCACAGGAAAATACCTTATTCTAAGCCGTTAAGCAGTCACAGCTCCCATCACTAAGTCTGCATTCATACAATCTTTAAGATGTGTATCTTAGAATAATTGAGAATTTGAAATCAAAGTAGGAAATTTTTTAATGAGAGAAAGGCACAATTAAATTTTGTTTGGAAAGCTGCAACACAGCTTATCCGAGTTGACAGGAGCTGAATAGAGCTGTTTGTGTAATCCCAGCAGGGAATTCAAATGGCCTGATTTAATCTGAGCAAACAGAACTTTTCCTGGGACTACTTTTGGGGGAGTTTCTCCATCTCCGCTCACGGGTTTCGTTTGGTTGCAGCCCCCGTGGCCGTTCGCAGCCTGCAGGACCTGGCTCGCATCGCCATCCGAGGCACCATCAAGAAAATCATCCATCAGGAGGCGATGAGCAGAGCTGGGAACGGGCTGAAGAACCCCCCCAGGTTCAAGCGGAGGCGGGTGCGGCGCCGGCGCATGGAAACCATCGTGTTCCTGGACAAGGAGGTGTTCGCCAGCCGCATCTCCAACCCCTCGGACGACAACAACAACAGCGAGGACATCGACGAGGAGAGGCCAGAGGAGGAGGAAACCAAACCCTCTGAACTAAAGGCAGACCCTCCTGTAAACTTTTTGAGAGAAAAGGTCTTGAGCCTGCCTTTGCCCGATCCCTTGAAGTATTACTTGCTTTATTACAGGGAAAAGTAGTTTTCCTTCTTCTAGAAAGTGGGAAGTAGGCAGAGAATAAAGTATTCCTTAGGGCTTGACAAACGTGTCCCACTTGCTTGCCTGCGAATGTGACACCCAAGGCAGTAGGCTGGCTGGGGAATGTGGCTGCTGTAAACTTTGACATTATAGCTTTTTTGAGTTCTTTCTTTCTTCTCAGTTGTGTGCTATAGTTTTATCCTACAGCAGGGATTCCTTAGGAAGCAAGTTGGTGAAGTGCTCATCTGCTTATGGAAAGGAGGATTTAATTCCCTCGAAACTAACTGCAGGAGATATTCCTAAAAATCTCACGGCTGCTCTACCGAATATCAGTTTGGAAAAACTCCTAAGCAGTTCCCCAAAGACCTTTCCTGTCTGTGCTCTCTCCCACTAAACCTGCCATGTGTTTGCCATGGTGTGTGTTTAATGGAGGATGAAGATTATTAGTTAAAACCTGACCTGGCAAATCTTGTTTCTTCCAGGAATCTGAAAAAGCACAACTTTTACAGAAAGGAAAGAATTTTTGGCATTACCCTTGTGGCATCCAGGTTTTGAATGAGAAGGAAAGCATCAGCTCCCCTTTGGTTGGTCTGTTTTGCTTATAAATTACATATAATTTTTCAGTAAAAAGTGTTTTACAAGATACTAGTTTTTTTAATGGAAAACACCTGTTCTAGAGAACGAGTTGGTGGGTTTTTTGTGGTTTTTTTTTAAAGCGATGGAGGCAAGTGAGGAATTGCAAAGCTGTTTAACTTTGACAGGATGCAGGGGTAGTCAGAGTTGGGGCTCTTGTCTCTGGAAATGTTTACAGAGTAATTCTGAGTGGGAAAGAGGGTAGAGAAGAGCTGCAGAGCAGTGAGTTTGTGAAAGCTGAAAGAAGAATCTGTGGCTTTTGCTGTCGTGTGAGATAACTCAGATCATCTGGGCTGAGCAGAGTGAGGTGCAGAGCAGCAGCCTGAGCAGTAAATCAGCCAGACAGAGTTCTGGGAAGGGTCTGCAGGGCCTGAAAGTGGTCTAAAGAGCCAAATTGGTGCAGTTCTTAGGTGTTTCTGGCTGTGTGCCCCTGCTGTGGCAAGGTGGCTGGAATACAGCTTGTGCTCAAGTGTTCCACAGTGGAGTGAAGCTGCTCAGCTTGGTAGGTGATTTCATTCCTGCAGCTATGAAGTAGAAATTTTAACAGGCTCATATGGAAGGACTTG
Source organism: Cnemophilus loriae (assembly GCA_013397755.1). Classification (NCBI taxonomy): domain Eukaryota; kingdom Metazoa; phylum Chordata; class Aves; order Passeriformes; family Corvidae; genus Cnemophilus; species Cnemophilus loriae. The sequence goes on along the minus strand of VZTF01000260.1, from coordinate 645,562 downwards.
TCACTCTGCAGTTCTGTGGATGTGAGCTGTAATTTTTATTCCCAAGTCTCTCTGTCATGGTGATGGAAGGAGATGCCATGGAATCACAGAATCACAGAGTGGTTTGGGTTGGAAGGGACCTTAAAGATCATCATTCCAACCCTCTGCCATGGGCAGGGACATTTTCCATGTTTCCAAGTTGCTCCCAGCCCCATCCACCCTGGCCTTGAGGAGTTGCAGGAATGGGGAGTCCACAATGTCTGTGGACGATAAAATACTGTGTTTAGAAGAGGTTTACTTGGTTCAGCCTGTTGGAAAAATTACCTAAACTGGTAAAGGCTGGAAAGAAAGCCTGGAGTTTGTGTTGATGTGAAATACTCCTAAAGCTGGGGGGGATGAAAAGCTCTCTCTCAGCAGGTGATGAAGCTGTGTTAAGGCATTGCCCCATCAGAAGCACTTGGTATCACTTTGATATCTTTTGGTTTTTTTAATGTGTGCTGTCTCCTCATTTTCTGAGGAGGAATGAGTGAAGACTGTATTGCCAAATGGTCCTGAGTTGCACAACTTGCTTCATGAGAAATAGTTTCAAAGTTCTGTGTGGCTTTGAAAATAAATTAATTAACTTATATGTCTAAGCCTAAAGTGGAGAACTTTTCCTTGCTTAACAGGATTTTTGTGTCTCTTTGGGAATATTGTCTGATAATCCTGTATCATGTGGCTGCTGGCACGTAACACAGTCATAGGCTGGGTTTTGCCTCTGGTTTCCTGTCTCCACTTCTGGTCTCAAAGGTGCCCCGAGTTATCTTGCTCCCTTGGATTTTGATTTCTTTATTTGCAGTGGGGCAGTTCAGCGGCCACCGAGCTGATGGTTTCCTGTAAAGGTGCACGTCCCCATCGTGTGATTCTGGCAACTCCCATGAATTTCTTTCTACAGATGAAAGTCCTGAATGTGGTGGTAAATAGAGGCTTAATAGAATCTGTGTGTATTTATTCTCAGTGCTTCCCTACAGGCTGTGGCCTCTTGTTGGAGAATTCTGCTTAATAGGTGTCATGCCAGGTATGTGCCTTTCTGGATTGTGGCACAATTTCCACACCCCTCTGTAGTCCAGGGTGCCTCCTGCTTTTGGCTACCAGGTCATCCTTCAGTTTAGTCACAACACTTTTACAGAAGTTCCTTTAAAAATGACATTGAACTTCAGGTTCCTGTTAGTAAGCCTTGCAGAGATTCTGTTAAAGCTGACTAGTTGAGGGAGGATTATCTTTCATTTATCCCTTTTTGATTTTTATCCCCATCCCAGCCCCAGTTGTAAAAGGTATTTTATCAGATTTTTCACCAGATTTGCCTTTTTTATTACATTTGCTAGATTTTTGTAGCTTTCTATAAGATGCATAAATACTGCTATTTTTTTCCTGGATAAGGTTGAATAAATAAATATATATATACAGGAAATTTATGTTTTAGGTTGTCAGATTGTCCCCTTGTCCAAAAAAAACCTACAGATCTAAACAGATAGTAGAAATTTTATGTATAATATAACTGTGAAATAGTATTGCTTATAGCCTGTAAATAAAGGGGAATTGTAAATACATTTTCCCTGTGCACAAGCACTTGCACTGTAGTTTTGTAGGCATTTAACAGAGGGATTGAGGCAGAGGTGTGTTTGTATGGATCTGTGAGCTGTCCAGGAATTGTACCTGCTTTGTTTCCTTTCGTATTATCAGTAGTTGTCACTTTTTTTTGTATGTGACTCCTTTTAGGTTTCGGTCCTGCAGTAAGTTTGCAAAAAGAACTGAACTTCAAGCTGCTTTAGTCATGAGTGTGTAAGCTGAAAAATCTCTGTATAGAAACTAGAGTTCAATTGGCCTGAGGCATGCAGAAGTGTTACGCAACTTAAACTTTATTAATAATTGTTTCTGTATCAATAAATTCAGTAAAGACTTTTTAGCCTTCTTAACATGGCTTTGCATCATGTCGTGGTTAGAATACTTTGTAGGTGAGTGCTTATTTCCATAATTGGAGGTCAAGACACAAAACCAGCAGAAGAAATGCTCAACAGTATGGTGCAGGTGCATAGTTTTAGATGAACTTCTCAGAATGTGATCTCTCAAACCTGCCCAGCTGATGAGTTCCAAACCTGGAAGTAATGCGGTAGTGCAGGATGAATTTTGGGATCAGCACACACAGGACTGATCTAGATTTAATGTGTCAGAGTGGTTAAAGAGTGAACTCACATCCCTGGCTGTTTGACCTGTAAACAACACATATCAAAAGGTGATTTCGTCCATTTCTGTACTTCAAGGAGTTGCCTAAACCAAACATGTCAAGAGTTTGTTTTGTGCATTCTGAGCTGCAGCTCCCCCCTTGTCCCCCGGGCTCTGTCTGAGTGTTTAATTAACGCGGATTTTTAAGAGCTGGTGTTCAAGGCTTTCATTTCTCCAGTATTGAGAACAATATTTTGGTTTCAGCTGTGGTAGGAATCTGATCATAATAGCAAATACAGCTGCTGCTAATTAAATGAATCTGTTAACCTTTATTCCATAGGATAATTGCCTGTGTGTTTCTTCCTGTCATCTGTGTGTATGATAAATGTCCTTTTCCCAGCTATAACAGGAGATTAGTTCAATGTTAATGTTTTCCTTCACATGGTGCGTGCTGAAAGAAAATCCTTCTCTGCTTTGGAAAGCCATGGATGTGTCATACAAATGGTATTGAGGAAATTAAATTTGTCAGATGATGTTTATGTTCACTTCATTGTAAAATGTACAACACCACAGTTCCCTGGGGTGTAGAGAGGGGGCAGGTCCTCTGAGGGAAATCTTTCTACTGAAGAAAAAGGGACAGAAGGGAGAGTTAAAAATAAAAAAAAACAAAGGGTGAAGGGGAAAAAAACCCCACCTGAGGGAACCCCCCAACTTTCTTGCTTTCTACAGGTGTGAAAAGCCTGTGTAGCAGAGGCTGGAAATGCTGGAGCATGGCACTCAAGGGGTAACATTGTTCCTGGTGCTCAGGAGATAAGTTGTGGTTCTTGCTCAGAGTCGCACACTCCTTTTTAAACAGTTTGTCATGTTGATGGAAAATAAGACAAATTAATGTGAGAGTAAGGGGCCTGGGCTTGCTGGTATTCATAACTCTCACCAACATCCCGTTAGTCATGAGGGGAGCTAAGCAAGGCGGGAGAGATGGTGAAGATCTGCTTCTCAGAAAATGTGTGGGTTGCAGAACTTGCCCTCCTGCACTGAAATGATTCCCTGTGCTCTGTTAAATCTGCTAACTTGGCTCAAGATCCCATTCCTAAAAAGCAGTGGGCAAATACCCCTTGATCCTTCCCGAAGCTGCTCCGCCACAGCACAGCCCGACTCTGAAATGCCATTCCACAGACAGGACTCATCCCACAGGAATGGGACTGAGCCCTGGCCCAGCTCTCCTCTTTGCAGTACAAGTAAATGTGGAAGGGAATTCTTTTTGTTGTTGCAGAGGGTTGGTTTAGAACTCGGAGTTTATGCACCACAGAGGCAGAGAGCGAAAGCCTCGTGTTTGCAAAGTGGCCAGACGTGCTGGGGGAAATGATGGCTCCAAAATACTGACGCATGGTTTGGAGAGAGCGTTTTTGTTTATTTTCCCAGCTTTGCAGAACAGCTCCTACCAGCTGTGCTACCCTGTCCTAGCAGAGTCCAGTGTGCTTTGGAAGGAGAGGATGTGGGGAGCAGTCAGGCTGGAAGAACAGGGAACTTCAGTCAGGAGGATTTTCATGTGATGCGCGTTGCCTGACGCGCATGGAGGACGTGTTTCTAATGCACTTAATGCCTCAGTGGAATTAAAAGCTATCATGTTTAAGCCAGAGCAGTCTGATTTCAGCTGCTAGTTGTTGTATAAAGGCTGAAGGTGGTAATTTGGCTTTTTACAACCCGTTTTTGTGAGCAGGGTTGGCCTGGGTTGGGTTGGGTGGCCACTAGAGGACACTCTGCCCAAAACCATGAGTTCAGTGAACTTGCTTAGATTTCCAAGTGATGGCAGGGCAAACAAACAGCAGATTGGCTGAGCACTAAGTGCAGAAAACGCTCTTTTATTGAGCTTTTATTGACACTGGCAAAAAGAATACATGTTTTACCTTCTACGGCATGAAATTTTAGGTGAAACTCTAAACTCAACGCTCTCCTCAAATGCTCAAATGACAGAGAATCTGAACCAGGAAGGTTTAAATGTCACTCTTGTCTGCTTTGTCACATTAATTATTTTGTAGTGTACAGTACAAAGCAGATGTGCAGGTTGATGGGAAGCTTTCATTTGACCTTCCAGGTTATGTGGGATGGTGCTGTGTTTGAAATTCCTCAAGTACCTGTATATCCTAATGGGTGTTAATGCTTCCCTCATGCTCAACCCATACATCTTGGACCTTGTGTAGTTATAACTTGAAACCTAAAGATAAGCTGGTTTCATTGTAGCTTCTTTATAAAGGTGATTAATTCAACTGGAAACAAATCCTGCCTTTGCATCTCAATTTTATCATCCAGTGGGGAGAAACAAATGGAGGACTGCATTTCCTACAGTTCAAACTCAGTTGATTTCATTATTTTTTCGCCTCTTCATCCTTCGGTTGCCTTGAATTTCTCAAAAATCCTGCCTTTTTTCCAAATGACATCCTTGTTGAAAGAAATTATACTTGGTCAAAGACCTTTGAAATGAATCAGCTTTTACTCTGCCTAAGAAACTTTACAGATTCCAGGGTGGGGTTTTGTCTTTATTTGCAGGTTATTTATTTCTGTTAGTGATCTCCCTTTTCAAATCCCTTATCTGTAACATCCCACACCCACATCAGTGGTTGGATGCATATTTTTGCTTGATGTTGTAACTACACATAATAAGAGGCAGCCTCTATCCTGAAAGTCTTACAGCACGATCCATTTGACAGGCTGTTAGATAAGACTCTCTTTCGTTTGCAGAGTGTGCTAGGGCAAAAAAATGGACATAAAACCCTTGGCCTTGGATCTTTTGCATCCCAGCTCAGCCCTGGAAGCACGGGGTCGTTTTTTGATTGCTGTCCATGGAGGTGCACTGTGCTTTCAGACAGATGCCTGAGGAGAAGGTGAGGAGTTAACTTGCTGTTTAAAAGAAGCAACAAGGCGAAAATAGATCAAAACGAAGAGTTTGTATTTCAGCGCCACAATTAGAGAGGGGTGGGGACAGTGTGGTCTCCAGTGATGTGCAGAATGGCAGAGAGGGTGGGCGTTTGGACTGTCAAACTGCCTTAATTTAATTGCAAACACATGCTGATGAGTCCCCTCCTCCTGGACCTCAGGGCTGGGAAACTTTTTTTGTCAGCTCCCTGCAGCTCAGAATTGAGGCAAATACGCTCCAGCAAACACCATGCTGATCAAACCTTCAGCTCTTGGAGGCTTTTTGTATTTTCTCCTCCTGCCTGGTTTCTCCTGCTCCTGCCCCAGCCGCTGCCTGTGCTTCAGGACTACAGTGAGATGCATGCATCTGATGCTGGAAGCCATCCCCGAGATCCCGCCCCAGACAAGCATTCTGTGAGTAACCACTTCATTTTCCTGCCTCTCTTACCTGCATGGTCTTTAGAAGGAAGTGGAAAAAAAAAAAGCCGTGGCCAAAGGAATACTTTTATCCTCCTTTTTTTCCCCGCAGAATTATCTGCCTCAAGAACTGTTTCGTGCTTTTAAAACACGAAACAGAAACTGCTTCTTTTGGCATCAGTTAATTGCTAATGGGACAATCAAGGGAACTGAAAAATTTAATGAGAGTAATTCCAGGGCAAGCACTGGAAGACAGTTTTGGGGAATTAAAGGTCAAAAATGTTAAACTGAGCTCATGGAAAGGAACACAGTTTGCATTTTAGACAGCTTTGTATATGGGTGTAGGAGAGAGAGAGAGGAAATAGAGCAGCTCAGGCTTTTGTCTCCAGTGACACAAACACTTTCCTTATATATACGACACCATTTCAGTACTGAGTTTTTAAGTACTGGTTTTCCACTTTTTATTTGAACTGTTCAAACCAAAGTTAAGGCTTATTTGGAAAGTAACAACTGTGGTAACTCACAGATAGATTCCTTCAGAAGTAAGAAGGTGAGGGAGCTGGTGGCCGAGTCTATTCAAACAGGAAAGGTGGAGGAAAAGGACAAGCAATGCTTGGAGACTCCTGAAGAGCTCTCACTGATGGGTGCAGAAGAGCACCTGCCTGTGATTCTAAACTAATCCTGAATTTAAAGGTGGCTTTAAGATGCAGTGGCACATGACAAAATCCTTCCCTTCATGCTACTCTTATCTGATCCCTTGTCTTGGAAGACCCTTTTATTGTAAGTAGTTGAAAAGACTTGTCAAAAATGAATCTTTGTACTCATCCTCCTTAAACTGCTGCCAGTTGCAAAACTTTTCCAACATGAGTTTGAGCAACTTTTCCCTGTGCTTGTAACAAACTCAGTTTTATCTCAGCTAGCACATCCATACCAGCATTTCTCCCATAAACATCTCACTAATATTGCTAATGCACTTTCTCTGCTGGCAGCCTGAGGAACGTGATGTGGGCAGGATGCTGGCATTGGGCTGCTGCCATCCAGGTCTGCTTTGGTGGGTGGAGACCACAGAGGTTCTTGTATTGGTGGCCCACAGGATAAGATCCACACTTCCTACAGCTGCCAAAGCTTTCTCACTGCTTGGGCTGGTGCTGGACTGGTTATTGTCAGTGTGACCCTGCTCTGGACTTGCTCACTGGGCAGGGGTTATGTGCTCTTACAGTAACTTGCAGCATCTAACTCTTCACACTCTCACCAACCTTTTTCTCCCCCTTATTCCCCTGCACCTTGAAATACTAAAATATTTAAAGTACCCTGACACTGATTGTATCAAAGTAACTTGTTCCTGCTTGTTTAAACCTAGATTTTATTGAGGGATAGGTTTGTTCCATTGGCTGAACTGAAGTATTTCTGAGATCACTGAAGCTTAATTCCTGTTCTCTATTTGAAATGAGGCAACATTTGCTGTCACAGTGGAGCCTGAGTGTGTTTCTGCTAGAGATCCTTCGAGTGCAGAGGGAAGGAAGTTTTACTGTGTCACCAACTCTTTCCCAGTTCTGGAATGGTGTGGTTCCAAGCTTCCTCTGGCAGCAGCACACTTCATTCTCTGCACTACCTTGAATGGGAAACTGGGTTTTAAAACATTAAAGAAATAGTATAGGTGTGAGATATAAAAATTGCAATATTGCAAAGGAAGATAACTCTTCATAGACCAGTATTTTTCAAGGTGATTTATCCATTTTATTCTCTTTTACTACTGTCTGCATAATTATAAGCAAACCACAAATTGGTGATCAGAGATCCTCATAGACATAAAGACAGATGAGCCTGGTGAGTGCTCTCTGTTGGCAGATCATGGGCCTTTGTGTGGCAAGGAAAAATCCTGACTTTCTGGCTATCTTGCAGATCTAATGCATGCAAATGCACTTCCCAGCCAGCATCCCATTGTATCTGTTATAAATAGCATTTGAATAATTAAACTTTTTTTGAATTGTGGAAGATCAAGGAATGCTTCTTAACCAAGCCCTGACTCCTCCAGCTTTTTGGTATGTTAGTGTTTCTCCTGGGAGAACCCTCGTGTCAGACTGAATATTCGGAATTATAGCAAGAATAGTCTTGATCACAGAGTTATTCTGAGCAGAAAATGTGGGATTGGGATATTTTCCACAGTTAATCTTTGGTGTGAACAGGACTGAGTCTGTGACTGCAGCTCCAAACACCGATCCCAGGCTCCAGCTCGGTTCCCTCGAAGAACAGCTGCAGTTTCCAGATGGAGTTTGCTTTGAAGTTGGGAGTTTGGGACTTTCTGACCTCCGTGACTCTGTGCCACCCTCTCTAAGAATCCTGGAAGAGTGGGGAAGTCTCCTAGCTGGCACAGGCTGTGCTTCACCATTGGCAGAAGGCCCCCAGGGCTGCAGCCAGCTGGCGGCACTCGGAGCCGCCCATCGCCTTCTCCGAGCGATGCTGGGATTGGCATGGAACCAGCTCCAGGATTGATGAGCTGTTACTGGCTCCTCTTGGGTCACCATTTCCCTCCTCCCTTCCCAATCCCAGCTGGGTACAGCTGAGGATCTGGCCCAAAGTCTGGTTTTAGCAGTAGACTATTTATCTTTGGTAATGGGGTCTGCTCGCTTTATCCTGTGCAGAGAATAGGATGGCAAGAACGACTACACGTGTACAGATAAGCCGTAAAAATTCATGGTGTAGAACTGCAAACGTATTTTAGCTGTTGTGTGTTCAATTGGAACACGATTATCCAGATGTGATCTGCTGGTTACCGCTGGGATTCAGGCAGTTCTTCCAGCCAGCAGCCCAAGGAAGGGAACAGCTGTGGAACATACACTCCGAAAATTTCAATAGGTCTTTAACCTTTGCAGCCATTTGTTCTGCAGTGTGACATTTAAAACAATAAACTTCGAAACGTGTGGGCATGAGTAGAAGAAATCCATGGCAAGAAGTTCCCCTCTGGCTGGCAGCTAATGGATTGCAATCCAATTATCCACGGGTTATTCTTCTTTCTGCATTATGCAGGGCACATAATGAATGAGTACTGCTGGAGAAACATAGCTGAGGGCACAGGGCAGGATCTGGGATCTGAACACATCGCTGGCATGAACTGAAGGTGACCCAGTTGTTCACAGACCTGGTTGCTAATTGGGCAGTGTAAGCATGGCCAGCTTGACAAGTTTTGTTTCCCTTCCTCGCTGTGCTGCTTTTGCTGCCTGCCCAGTTCCTCTCTTCCTCCCGCAGGAGGAAGGCTGGAGTAGGACTGGGTGTAGCTCTCTTAGTCTATTAATGAGCACATTTTGAGAAGGAATTTTATACATTTGCTGGGGAAAGGTTTACTGAGCAAATGGGTTCTTGGAAATGCTGCTCCGTTTGTGGTCTCTGTCGTGTGTTTTGGGTTGAAGAAGGGATTACTCATTTCCTCTGTGTGTGATAATCTTATATGCAGCCATTAAATGCACGCCCACACATTCTGCATGTGCCAGGTAGAATCTCTTTCTGACTTCTTTCACCATAGTATTTAATCCTTATTAAACCTTGTAGAGGTGACCAAGAACTTATTTTTAGAAGTCTCTTCATTGGCAGGAAAATGGGGAGGGAAGGTATTTCAAACATATTTTCCTTCTAGAAACATTCCAGCATCTTTTCATGGAAGCATCCTAAGTCTTGTGATCGTGGCTACCTTAAGTGTTTAAAATCCTGCTTTCACTGAACTTCCCAGTGCTTCGGCATCTGGTTCCCACTTGAGTATTTGTATTTTCGTTGCCCTCACCACATCTCTTTCCCTGCAGGGATGCCAGGACTCTTTCCTGTGCTCTTTAGAGAGAAGTCAGTATTTTTTGGTGAAAGAATGTGTGTGTATTCTGGGTAAAAACTTTAACGATCATGCTCTTAAAAAAGTGAAAGACTGACACTTGAGCTACACAAGACCCAGTATTAAAGTGTTTATTTTACTTTCTCTGAATCAGGGTCTGAACACACTTCAGGAGGAGGGAAAGTTGTCTTTCTTTGATGTAGGCAGTATCTTGGATAGATGGTGCAAAGGAATTATGCATTAGGTTAAGAGAGTCCTTGCTGCCATCAATGCCCAAGAATAGACTCAGCTGGATTGAGTAGGATCAGACCCTAATCTTCATCCCACTTCTAATAAATAACAGCTCAAATTATCTAACATTGATGAATTCAGCATCTTGTTATATATAGTCTTCCTACCTGAATATGTGTTCAGGACCAAAACCATGTTTTGGAGGTATGCCTTGTTCCTACCCTTCCTGGAAAGAGGTAAAGGGATGCCAGGTGGCATTTGAAATGATTCCACCAGGAATGAGGCACCGGCAGATCCCTCTTACCCTGGCACTGCCTTTCAGGCATAGCATTCCCACCAGCTTACATGCACAGAAAAAGTGGGATCAAACCAGCTTGGTACACTGGCTGCTGGATTATGGTCAAGTTCCTGCCCCAGCTGACGCAGAGGGAGACCTTTTGAAAATCTAACTCCTGTTTGTGGGAGCTGAAATCTTAAAAAGCTGGGTTCAGGAATGCCTGTGGTAATTTCTTAATTAAAATCTAGTGTTCCTAAAACTTCAGAATAAGTGGTGTGGCACTGCAACAGGGAACCACAGCCTGTTCTGCAGAGTGAGGCTCCCTGCAGCTACTCTCTCTCCAGTGTTTCAACCACGATCCCATCATTTCATTTCCTTGTATCTCCCTGCTCAACATATTTTCCTTCCTCTTCACTCTGTGAACAGTCAGATATTGATGTCTTAAGATGGTAAACCCCAAAATAGCCAGGACTTGGAAAATCCTCAGCCCTGAGCCTCCCCATGGTCTCCTCATCTCGCAGGGCTGGCAGGGCTCCGCTGGCCACGTAGGGGTTCCGGGATGAAGGCTGTCATTTATTAAAACATCTGGGGACTCGTGTGGGACAGGGACATTCCTGAGTTGGGGAGCTGATGACAGTGAGTCTGGAAGACTTCATTTCCATCTCAGCAAGGCAGTTTTCCCTTTCTACCAGGACTGGAGTGGTTTGGCAGGACTGGGGAACCTGCAGAGCCGACTCTGATGTTGTGCAGATAAATGTGAGGAACGAGCATCTTTCTGATAAATGTCCTGGCTCTTCTTGTGTATGGGAAACTTGACTTACAGGATATTTTTAGGATGTGTTTAGGATGCCTTTCACGCCTTCCTTTCTTCAGGAAACACTGGGAGGAACTTCAACGTCTGTAAAAGCTTCTTTACTCTCGGTGTCATTGTTGGTAATGATTGTGTGGCTGCCACTTTGCAACCAGTTCTGGGCAGAACCGTCAGCGTCACTGCTGTGCACAGCATTGGGAACACAAAGGATTCTTCAGTGAAGCAAACCCAGTAATTTCCATGGAACTGCAGTAAAACGCCTCTTGTAGCTAATTATCTGCTTAGTTAACATAGTAATACATGAGTCTGTGAAAGCCTAAATAGATTAAACAGAAGTGGAAGTTTCTTGTAAAAGCCATTGATTGCTTTATATGCTAATCACTGATAATTATTTAACACAAGGCTTGCAGGGATGATTGTTCTGATAGCAGCTGAGAGGCTCAGACAGATTCGAGTGTCATTCTGTAAAGACCCATTTCCGCATCCATTTGCAAATTCTGGCACTCTTTGTAGCCTCTGTTAATAGTTCCCAAATTCGGAAAAGGTGATTTATTTCTACAGCAGATCCTGGATTATCCACGTATTCCAGGTCACTTTTCCATTGGCTGAAGAGGGTTTGGTGACATTTTCTCCTGAGCCAGTCAAATTGGTGCTGTGCAGCAGGATCCTGTGTTGGGTGATGCTGTTGTCCCAGGCGCCTACTCTGTGTGAAGGTACAAGAGGATCCAGAATCCTTTAGGAGCAGCTGTTCCTTGTGGGAAGGTCGTTTGTAATCCCAGACTGCCAGGCTTGAAATCATGGGGGACAGTTAAATCACAAGAGATTATTTTTTCCGTCTATATTTCAAATTCCCAGGGAGAAAGAAGTGGGCAGGAGGGAGGGAGCCCAGCTGCTGGGGCAGGGGGCAGCTGGGAGTGGCTGCCCTGGGAGAAGCTCCGTGGTGGGTCCCCATAAAAAGCACATTTGTTCCTGAAAAGAAACGTAAATTTCCAGAGTGAGTGCCCTGGGAATAGAGAGGAACAAGCGTTTCTGTGTGAGAGGAGACGAACTCTGTAGGGAATGTTCTCAGTCACACACATGCAAGCCAGGGAATTCCCAGTGCAGCCCTTCACTGCCAGTGATGCTTTAGGCTAAGGCAAGGTCTGGAGTAAAAACACTAAGGATGAGCCAAAGCATTGGGGTTTTTACATGGTAAAGAGGAATATATAGGTTCCTCTGCATGCCCAGGGACTTTCTTTGCTGTGCAGGGACCTCAACATTGGTACCTTTTAATGCTGTCTGAGGTACAGGGAGCAGAATAGCCTGGTCCATCCTTTGTCTCCAGGGCAGGATCCACCTACTGAACTGTGTGTGGCTAATGCCTGTCTCACCTGAAGTCCACTGGGTGTTTTATGAGCCTTCCTAATTGAGATATTTTTAAAAAAAACCCCTGAATCTGCAGTTTCAGTCAGTGACTATTTGCCCTTTCTATTTGTAGCAATTTCCTGCAATAGTTATTGTATCTATGGCTAAATAAGCAATTTCAGTTCTTTTCATTGTCATGTTTTCTAGGCCTCATATCATTCCCATTGCTTTCCTTTGGATTCTCTCCAGTTATTTCACATCATTTCTTGAAATGAGGTGCTCAGAGAAGAGATGCAGTGTTTCAGTTCCATTTTTGTCTGTGAGGAAAACTGTTGCCTTTGTGATGGGAGCAAACCAAAAAGAACTTTCCAAAGGATTGAAAGATAGCTGGTGTCCAGAGGATCATCTAAAGGCCTTACCTGGAACAGAAAACAGAAGAAAAATTAAAATATTACATTCAAATAATGAGCTAAGTTTTATTGCATGCTCCTTGAGGGTGGCGTAGTTTAAAAAGAACAGGTTGCCCAGAGCAGCTGTGGCTGCTCCATCCCTGGAAGTGTCCAAGGCCAGGTTGGATGGTGCTTTGAGCAACCTGGTTTAGTGCAAGGTGTCCCTGCCCATGACAGGGGGTGGAACAAGATGACCTTTGGGGTCCCTTTCGGCCCAAACCAGTCTGGGATTCTGTTCTGTGATTCTAAAAGCTCCTGCATGAACCCAGACCTCAGCCCCCCACTGCTCACTCAGGAGTGGGACCCATCAGGAGGCGTCTCCACCCCTGTGCTGCTCAGAGCAGGAGCATCACAGAGAGGTGGAGCAGCCAAGGGACAGCCTTGAAACCTCTGTTGGTGACACGGGGTCACTCCTGCCAGGCTCTGCCACCCATCTCTGCTTTGTTTCTCTCACTGGTAAACAAATCACCACTGAGGAGGCCAGACTTGCTTAGGGGGCTCAAGGCCAGGTGCAAACTTCCACAGCACCATTTCCAAGGAGTCCTTTTGGTCAAGTGACCGAAAAACCAGCCCTGGGACCGGTGGAGCTTGTGGTTTATTTTTCCCTGTGTTTTCAGAGGTGTTTTCTGTCACCTGAGTTCTGGCTTTGGCTTTGTGTTTCAGCTGTGGAAGCCAAATGTCTCTGTGTGAATGCTGGGCTCTGAAGGATTGCAGTTGTCTTTGTTCATTCAAATACTCAGAGGCTTTTTGTCCCCACCTGCAGCCTGTGACCCGAAGCTGGATTTTACACTTCACTGCCTGCTCCCTGCTGCCTTCCATGAGCATCACCAGCTCTGGCCCTGACCTCTGTGTGTTCCTCCCATGTATTTGTAATGTTCCCTATTACCTGCAGCCAGCTGCCTGGACTAATTACAGGGCCCTTTACAACCCCCTGGGGCAGCAGAGTTGGTGTCTGTGCATTGCAGGGTATAAATCAAGTTCGCATTTCTTCACCTTTTTTCCTGGTCTCGTCTTTCCTCGTTTCCTTTTAATGAGGCCGTGGAGAACAGGCAGCATGCTGTGCTATCACTGCTGCCAATGTTTAATTGTGTTTGGCTTTATGGTGGCAGCCACTGCCTTGACAAATCCATAAAAATACCCTCAAATTCACATGGTCAGGGAAGAAGGATACAGAACTCCCTCCGAGAGGAAGGGCAAGAAATGGACATTTGAAGCAATGCAAGTTAAGCCAAACACACCTGAAAATGTCAACGGTGAAGTTACTGTTAAAAACTGCAGTTCCAAAGGGTGATCCTTTGGGGCTGCAGTTTGCAGTGCACAAACAGAGAAGGTGAATTACAATTAGAAATATTGGTTTTTTAAAATATTGTGAAGCTGTGTTTCTTTCTGCCCTCTAATTCTTCTCTGTGCAATCCTTAGCACTAAGAGAGGGGAAAGATTTCTTCCTGTGTTAGACTTCTGATTCTTTTGGTCATATTGGAAAAGTTAAAGGAAAAACCTCAGCAGAAAATACAACTTCCACTGGCCCATGTGCTGTTGCATCCAGTGATAACAAAAGGGTAACAAGGCAGAGATTTGATATTTCAGTGTAATTTGAGTAAAACTGCCTTGCATTCTCTGCCTAAAAAGTAAGGTAATTTATTATGAATTTTTTCACATAAAATAACTACATTTTGCAAACAGTTAACCTAAAGAAACATTACATTACCATTGGGACAATGGTTTTAAACTGAAGGAAGTCAGGTTTAGATTAGATATTAGGCAGAAATTTTTTACTCAGAGGGTGGTGAGGCCCTGGCACAAGTTGCCCAGAGAAGCTGTGGCTGCCCCTGGATCCCTGGAAGTGTCCACAGCCAGGCTGGACAGGGCTTGGAGCAACTTGGGATAGTGGAAGGTGTTCCTGCCCTTGATAGGGAAGAGGAATGAGATGATCTTTAAGGTCCCTTTCAGCCCAAACCAATCTGTGATTCTACGATTCCACGATCTTAAAATAAAGTCAGCTTTACTCATTGTGCAGCCTCTTCCTGAGTACTTGCTCCAAGCTGCTTCAGCCCCCTTGGATCCTCACTGCCAGTTTGGGGTTACCTGCAATGACTGCACCTCTTTCTAATTTGAACTTTATAAATGCCATGATTCTTGTTGATGCCTGTCTACAAAGAAGCGTTGAATTTGTAGCTATTTGTAGAATCCTTGGTTTAAACTCTGCCTCCAAGTGTGACTTTACCACCAGAATGGGCAACTCGTGCTTTTTTTCTTGTTAAAGCAAATGCCTTTAAAAGGCTGCCTTAAACTGAAAAAATAGCTGTGTATTCCCTAAATGTGATAGATCAAGTGGTGCAGGAGAAAAAAATCCACTTCACTGTGTGCTTTGGACAGAAACTTGCAGCAATCCCCGTTTGTCAGCCTTTTGTGATTTGTTATAATACTCTGGACCACTCAAGGTGCCAGATCAATGCATGTTCCCTATAGCAGTGTTTCTCCTTGGTTAACCAGGTTAAACCACTTAGCTCTTATTTCATTATCCCATTAGCAACCCAAACCCCATGTTTTTGGGTTCCAAGCTGATGTAGTTCCATGGGCAGCCCTTGAAATTTGCCAGAATCCCCTGGACTCCAGTAATTCTAATTGAAGTTGGCACAGATTTGCAATGCAGGCAGCGATAAGCTGTTGTAAGTCTTGGAGCATTGCAGAGCAAAATGGGAAATGCTTATTACATGAGGTTATTTGAGCAGATTTAACCATTTTAGGGCACAGATAGTTTTAGTAGGGAGCTAAATTACGAGTCCACGTGATGATGTGTGTTCCTCTACAAATCAGGATGAGATGCAAGAGTAATTGCATGTGAACTTAGGGTGTTTTGCTGAAGACTTTTTTCTAGCGCTCATGGGAATGATCCCTTGAGTCTTTTTAGTGTCTGGTTTTCTATGGAATCAGAATAAAGAATTCTTTCAGTGTAGGCTTGTCCCAGCTGCTGGCTGACTTTGCAGACAAGAGCAGACCCCAACCATTGCCCCCAGTCCTCCTCCACTCCCTTCCCTGCTCTGATGGCTTGTTTATATCCTCTGCTTTTAGAGATTTACGCTTCAACCACATCAAGGAGATACAACCTGGAGCCTTCAGAAGACTGAAGAACCTCAACACACTGTAAGTTGCACTCCAAGGATATCCATTTATTACTTGTGTTAGTACTGTCCTCTAAAATGGCTTAAAGGTGGCCTTGGGCTTTTAGTTATTTCAGACGAGTTGTGCATATCCAGCCAAAGCTTTAAAATTCCCTCTCTTCCACCCTGCATCATGTTTCTTACTTTTTTTAAAATTAAATGTGGTGTTTAATAACTTTCATTTTTCATAATTAACCTCTCTGTTTAAAAACAAAATATGATGAGCTCTAGCACTGACTGAGGATGTTTGAGCAGGTATGGCCTTAGAGTAGCCCATAAAAGAAGTTCTCACTGATCAAGACAGTGGAGGGATGGGTTAAAATCTTCCTTTCCATGGTCTCCTCGAATGCATGAACCACATCAGTTGCTCTACATGTGTTTGACTGAGCATCCTTCAAATGCCATCTTGCCCCTATGCCTTACCCTAAAGGAGGTGCCTACAGCTGCCCTACTGAAGGTAGGAATGGGGGTAGAAAGCTGCCCCTCCAGCCTTGTATCCCACTCTCACATCACTGTACTCACTACTCCACTAACCGGCTTCTCACTCTTCCCAAAGGAAATCCTGGGAGCCTCTGCTCCTTCTGGCTGCTGCAGGGCTGAGGGTTTGGAGGCAGATCTGAGCGCATCTGCACCCCGTAGCCAAGGAGCTGCAAGCACACCAGCTCCCAAATCAGAACCAGAAGCTGTGTCAGCACAGCACTGTGCTGGATGTAGTTGGGCTGTTGAGACTCAGATCTAATTATTCGAGCTGTGACATGGTGCTAACAGCCATAGGATTTCCAGGTCCAAGCTGGAATTCCTCAGTGAGGCAAACCAGCTCCTTTGGGAACCCGACAGATGTTCACAAATTTATGATCCCAAATGGTAACAGAAAGTTCAGCTTGTTTTTTCTGTCTGGCCTTGAGCAATCTGAAGTCCCTGATCTCATGAAGGTGGCAGAGCTGAAGAGAGGCAAACCTGGGCGATAACGCATTCAGTCAACTCTAAGTAGTTGTAGGAAAAGTGAGATTACAGCAGGACTTTATTATAGACGCCTGCTGAAGTGTTATCTTTGAAAAATCAACATTTGCCAAAGATTGTTCTGCTCTGCGTGTGGGACTGAGTGGCCAAGCCATGACTGCAGGATGCTCCAGAGTACCCTGGCTGTGGCCCAGGACAGGTGGTCATCAGGTGGGCTGGTCAAAAACTTTATTGCCACTGATGCTGTTCAGCCAGAACAGCCCAGGTTAGTCTCTCAAACAGCACCGTGTGGTACTTAATTGCCAAAAATAATAGGGAAGAAAGGATGCTTTGGATGGATTTCTGTCATTTGAGATAGGGCCAGATATGGCGAGAAATGAGAAAAAAATATGTAGAGAGATAATAGAGTCCAAGTCTGTAGGGTTTTGCCTTATCACAAAGCTCTGCTGAGGCCCCTTGATCTCCAGCCCTGCTCTTCCACCCCTGGAGCTCTCCTGAGTCGAGGAAACAAAGAGTTCCACATGATGTCATCTCTGTGTGATGCAGGCAGATGTTTGGCAGCAGCTCCCAGGACCACCAGGCGAGTTTCAGCCGAGCCCTGGGGAAAACGAGGATGCTGGCAGGGCTTCACTGGGAGAGATGCTCCACCCAACCTGCCGAGCTTTGTAAGGGGTCCCAGTTCCTGCCCTGCCAGCACCTTGGACTGGGCACGTCTCTGACCCACGCAGGACTTTTGATTCTGTCTTCTGACTCCTCCACTCTACGTAGAGGTAGACACAGATAGAGCCTGACTGAGGGGGAAAGACCTGTCTGTCTCTTACACCTGTTTGTGCTCCATGAATTTCTCTGCTTCTTTTTCCTTTCTGTCTCCACACCCTCCTGATCAAGGACCTCAAGGACAGCAAGTCCACGAACAGTTACTACAGGGAATAGTGGTGAATGTACCCCTGGCACCCCTGATCTCACGATTTGGGATGCCAGGGTAGTAAGAACAATGTGTTTTCACAGGTGGTGGGCAGACACTCCTGCTTTCCCTAAACAATATCCTATGGCCATTGTCAGAGCTGGAATACTGGACCAGGTGAAACACTGCTCTTACAAAATACCACATTTTTATATTTGGATTCTAAAAATCAACCTGAATTGCCAAGGAAACCTTTCCATTTAGATAGTACTTCTTATGCTTATTTGTATTTCCTGGTCTGGCCAGCAAACTGGAACACTCAGTTATTCTCACACTTGTAGTAGTTAACTCCCACGGCTGAGGAGCTTGATAACTGACTGAGAGAACATTGGACCTCGCACTCCTGAAGCAAATTTCTCTCCAGGAATTTTGGTTTGTCCAATTCCCACATCAAAACTGACAAGAGCTGAAGAATTTGCTGATGTTTCTTAGATGGTAAATTTTGCCCGAGGACTTAGATAGCTTTTCAAGTGATAAAGAGAATAAATCCTTTAAAATCCCTGGGAGACTTCCTGGGAAAATTTGTCCAGAAAATTTGAAGTGAGAGGTTTGGAGGATAGAATAGCTCAGGTTCCATGTGCAGGGCTCTGAGCTTGCAGCTTTCTGCCATTGAATTTAAATAAATCTTCCATAAGCAAATAAATGTTTTTCAAAGAGCTTTTTCCGCTAATGGCAGAGGAAGAGCGACAGATTCTGGTGAAGCTTCTGTTCTCCATCCCCTTTAGGGCAGGGTGGCTGTTCTGTATCCAAGTTTGACAGTTTATAAACCACCCTGAAAAGGAAACCTTTGTAGCCTGTGTTGGATGCAGGGAAATGGGTTGGGAGCCTGACAGGACAGGAGCCTGTGTGGATGTCCAGTGGGGCTGTTCAACAGTTCAAACCCTCCCCTGGCTGCTCTCTATTTCCTCTGGTGTGAGAGATTTGATAAATCACAGAGCACTACTTTGGCATTAAAAACAGGAGCCTTGTTTGTGGAAGAGACACAGCCACTGTTTGCTGCCAGCTGGGGACTCCTGGTACAGCACCACAGGTAATGAGCAGTTATCCTAAATGCTGCACCACTGGGAGCTTCCTGGTTGGCTGTGTGCAATTGGAGAACTTCTCCTGGGCTAAACATCTTAGGGACTTGTAAGATTTCCTCGTCCCTTCCTATTGGCTCTGCTCTGTTCCCATCTGTGCAGAAGGTGCTGTGTATTTTTAAACTCTTAATATGTCCCCTTGGTACAAAAAAAAAAAAAAAAAGAAAAAAATAGGGTAGCAGAGAAAGTGAGGCAAAAAACCCTCTTGTATGCCATCCACAAAATCCTCCAGCTCCAGGACAGCTGTTCTGCTGCAGTTTGCCATCACTTGCTGCATGGCTGAAGCCAGCATTAGCTCAGAGCAGGTGCTGGGCTGTGGGGGAGAGAGGAAACACTGTGAGCCCGTGGTGAGGCACAGCCTCTCACTGCTTTCCAGTTTTTGCTCCTTTAGGTCATTTCTGGGTGGGGATGGATGATGACACCCCTGTGAGGCTTCTCCTTACATGTTCCCACAGGAGTCAGCGCTGCCCTGTCAACCCGTTTGGTTCAGCACTGTATTTTCACACCACAGCCAAAGGGTTGCTGCTCCTTGGGTGTCTCCAGCACCATCCACAGAAATGTCCAGCTCAGGGACCAAAGTTTCTTAACACCCTCAGTGCATATTTTGTTCTTCCTGGCAAGAGCACGCTAAAGAACAGGGACTCTGTGGAGACCACGTTGCTTGTGCCTCTGCCTGGCCCTTCGCCCTGTCACTGCTCACATCATATTTCTCTTTCTGCTTTGGTTAGAGCAAAAGCACTTCTGGTGAGCCCTGCAGCTCTGCTTTAGGGGCTGCTTGTGAGGAGTCTCAGGGTGAACAGAGCAGTAACGTGGAGTTTCTGTCTTTTACCCTCTAGTAACTCTTGAGAGAATGTGTTCCTGCCAGCAAGGAGGGGATATCAGAGCCTGCTTGGATCTCAGAATAAAAGTTTCTCCCTTAAATATGGGAAATGGCTATTCCAGATAATTCTGTCAACAAGGGGGAATGTGTGGTTAAACATAAAACTCACTTTTTCTCCCCTCTAAATACACTGCGTGATGATTTCTATTAATGGCGTGAGGAAAAAAATAGCTGCTTTGTTACAATGACTGTAGCATGTGGATTGTCAAATGAAAAGAGGAAAGAGAACAT
Source organism: Cnemophilus loriae (assembly GCA_013397755.1). Classification (NCBI taxonomy): domain Eukaryota; kingdom Metazoa; phylum Chordata; class Aves; order Passeriformes; family Corvidae; genus Cnemophilus; species Cnemophilus loriae. Next base: position 625,847 of record VZTF01000260.1, on the reverse strand, counting down.
GGTTTGAGTCTGAATTCTGTACTGTCACATCATTTAATACATTCTTCACAACAGAAAACCACTCATTTAATGCAACTTAAGCCTGTGCCTGGCAACCTGGAGAGAGGGTGGGGAAGGAGAAGGGAGAGGCAGTCAGGACATAAAACCTAAAGGAAACTGAATGTAAAATGTTCTCTTGGTGAATCTGGGCCAGATCTCATGGTGCTTGTATATCTCAAACGTCCCAGAAGAGTTTTGCAGGAATAAAACCTGTGTGACGGAGTTCTCCTCCTCATTTGGAGTCCAGTTCACCATCTGGCATGAAGGGGAATGCCCCATCCTTTTGCTAGGAAACGTACTTCTGATACTTTTAATTTAGCCTGTTTTGTTACAGGATGTGCTTAAGACAATGATAATGATCTTTCCAGCCTCTGTCTGCCAGAGCATTTATTCCCAGCAGATCTGGGATCTTCAGCTTTCAGCCCTCTAAGGGTAGCAGGAATTTGGGCATTTTTGCTATGGATGGCAGCTGGGACTGATAGCCAGGCCATGGCAGGATTTTGCACACTTCTCTGCCTGGGTGAATTGCACAGGAGTCAAGGAGCAGACAGCTGTGCAGGAGCCATCCAAAGTCTTTCTAGGAGCCAGATGTGCTGCCTTGTCCATGGATTTCTCTGAAAGCAGCATTTTGGAATAAGTGGGCTATTAGAGACTTCATCAATTATCTCACTTTCAAATGTTGTCCAGGATTTATCCTTCCATTACAATGGGGAATCCTGAGACAGGAAGCAGAGATGGCTTTGTCCATGCACTTTTTATTCTTTCATCAGGCAATGAACAAATTTTTAAGTATCAGACGATGAGATAAGAGCCCTGTGTGCTGCTTGCCATCTGAACTTCCAGGATTCATCTTATTTGGCTGGGTCAGTGATTACACTCCCTTGAACTGTACGAAATAGCCAAGACAACAAAACAGACTGGGATAATGCTTTTAAATAGCCCCAAAACACAGCCAGACAACATAATGCAATTTGAAATCCCGGTGGAGATCAGTCCTGGTCTGAACTCTGAGCATTAAAGACAACAATCAGTGAAAGGCTCCAGACCCTGGTGCTGCGTGGGGCTGCTCAGGCTGTTGGTGTGGCTCTGCTCACCTGGTCACTGTCACCTGTCCCCTGGGAGGCAAATGGCCAATGCCAGTTGTGTGACAGGTGCTCACATCCATGGGAATGACGTCGGTGCTGGCACCCGTCTGTCAGCCCGTTGTGTGCTCCGAAGTGGGGCCAAGGATCAGATAACAGAGAACGAGCTGCCTTCGTCCTGCTCTGGCCAGAGATGAAAGTTGATAGGAGCAGGGAGGGAAGCAGGGCTGGTGCCTGTGTTGTCTTTGTCCTGCGGGTAAATAGACAAAAGCCCTCTCCCACATGGCTCTCAGGCAGTTATTTCCAGCCCTCGGGTGTTCGGTCATCAAATAAACTTTTGGGTTGATGCTCAGGGACTGTATTTCCACTCAGCATAGCTGGCTGTCAAAGCAGGATCGTGTGTTCCAGGGACTTGACATCATTTTTGCATCCTTATGAGTGAGCCTGGGCTGTTTGACCTCAGCCGTGTGTGTGGAGCCATCGCTTCCAGCTGTGCAGGAGCTTTCCAGCAGCGCTCTGCCTTAACCTCTTCAGGCTGCCTGTGCCCAGCCCTGGGGATGTGCAGGCTGGCAGTGGCACCCACAGCCATAGAATCAGGGCAGCTAATCCAGGGAGGATAGTCGAATCCAGGATAATGAGGTTTTTCTCAACCCCTTATTACCTGACTTCTAAAGTTGTTTGCTCTTGAGTTTCTCACATGCTTTTTTTGACTCTCAGTGTAATTCTCCACCTGAGAACAAGCTGGTGGAAAGCTGGTGTGACTCAGGTGTCTGGAGAGAACTTGTGAAGTTGCCATCACACATGCGTGCTTCTGACATCTTTTATCTTTTCTGTCATCCCTGAGGGGTTTGATTTTACCTTCATCTTCTTTTCCCACAAGATTTTTACCATTTCTCCCCATCTCTTTGTCTTTTCTCTCAATCCTTTACCTGCACAAACTGTTTTTCCCCAAGAAGTGACCTTGGCTTGTAATGCCAGAGGCTGGCTGCTCTTTTTTCTCCAGAAAAGCGGGGCAGAAGATTGGGGGTTACTGCTGGGAAAGTGCTGAACTGTCTTCTCACCTGCTGCCTGGTGGCAGATTGTTCCTGAGGAGCAGAGCTATGGCAAAAATCAACTTGTAAAATAGAAAGTGAACATCCAGTGCATGTATTGAATGTGACCCAACGTTGTAAGGTCTGGCTGCTTGCACAGGGAATTGCTGTTTTTCCTACAAGACCAGAAAAAGAAATCTTTGCAGTACACAGTCACAGATTCCCTCTCTGCCCACAACTCCATTTAGGAATTTTAAAAATTAGTGTGTCTGGTGAAATGCTTGCTCTGGGCTATTCAGCTCTGAAAACTCCACCAGCTCTGAGCCTTGCCAGACCTGAACATCAGTGGGATACCACAGCGAGAGACCTGCGCGCTGGGAGCGCGGCCGGGCAGCCACGATGAATAGCTAAACTTTGTGTATTAGAGAGCTATTTATAAGTGATTTATTGCGTTTCCTCGGTGTTGGGCTTGGCAGGGGCTGCAGGAGAGTTCTGCAGGGCTCGGCCGTGGGGTTACGCTGCTGCACACAGCGTGGTTCTTGCAGGGTTGGGCTGTTTCTGCGCGCTGGCACCAGCCATCGTTTGCATGCACAGTCATGGCAACTGCACACACACAAGTCACACACGGCTTCCCAGCGCCATGTGGTCCACAGGTTTTGTATTAACATCTGGCACGAGGCTCCCGAGATCGAAAGAGGTTGTCTCTGAGCAGCCTGAGGAGTCGAAGTTGAATTTATTTCTTTCTCATTTGCAGGTATCGGTTACAAAGTGATTAGAGCAAAGCCATTAGCATTTTATGGCTCCTATAACTCCACTTGGAACTGGTGTTTTAAACTGCATTTATGCTTTTAAAAACTGGCTCTGCGCTCCCCTGCTCACTTGTTGAACACAGCCAGGCACCTCCAAAACCCATCCTGGTTGTACAAGAGTGGCAGCAATGATTTAATATCTCACTCCCCTCTGCTTCTTTCTGCCTGTCTCCCATTCCCTAGTCCCTTTCCTGGACAAAACTGTAACTTTGGGGTGAAAACTGTGGCAAAGGGTAAGGAAAATACTTTGAACACTGCAATATTGGAAGTACTTGGCACCTCTGGGTGAGAAACCTTCTCACTGCCTTGGCTGGTGTGAGTACCCAAACTTTGACTTGCTAACCCCATTAAATCTTAAATTCTGTGACACCTGGGCTCAGGATTTTTCAGTGGGCATCCAAGAACAGAAATGCCACAAATCTCACAGGTGCTGAATTCACCAGCTGCGTTTTCCTTTGTTGATTTGAACAGGCTGCTGAACAATAACCAGATAAAACAAATCGTGAGAAGATCCTTTGAAGATCTGGAGAACCTGAAATACCTGTGAGTTGGTAGCTCAGTAATTTCCTAACCTCTTTAAAATCTAACACCCCACTTTTAATATTTGCCAGTCAAGGACATACTGTGTGTGTTTGGAATTCAGTGTCAGAGGTACAAAACATTGCCCTTGAATCCAGGCAGCAAGTTCTGCTTTGGGTTGAGGGTCATTGCTGTTTCCTGTGACTTTTTAGAACATAACTGCTGATCAGTTGGCCTAATGCTGTTTCCTTTCTCTCCTTCTGAAAGCTACCTTTATAAAAATGAAATTCAGAGCATCCAGCAACATGCCTTCCTCGGGCTCCGTTCCCTGGAACAGCTGTAAGTACAGAGGAGCCTTGTTTGCGTGCTGTGTTCCCAGGCTTGGGGAGCAGCAGGCACTTAGCGAGGGGTAGGGTGAAGCTTCTGCTCTTTTATCATCCAGATTTGCCAGACTACACTGGATTCATTTGAAAACAGAGGGGTCTGCAGGATGGCTGGAAGCAGAAGGCAGCTGCTCTGCTGGGTTTGTGTCTAGGGATTCCTCGAGCAGAGAGTCAGATCTGGTCCTTTACTTAAATTGAGGGTGCTGGCGGAGTTCCTCTCTGATCCGAAGCTCTGCTGGGGATGAATGGATGAAGTGCAAGCTGAGAGCTGGGGCAGCCGGGTATTCCTGGGAGCTGCCAGGATGGTGGTGCTCCCATGCTGCAAAGCATCTGGAAATTGCAGTGGGGAAGAGGATGGATCCAAAAAAACACAGGAATGACCTTCCCTCAAGCTGCGTGGCACTCTGTGCTGAATCTGGGATGGAGGGAGCCTCGTGTGTTTTCCTGGCAGCTGGAGTCCATCACAGTGACACTCCAACAGTCCCCATTTGCTCCCCTTCTGTGTGTGGCAAAACTCTGCTGTTTATTCAAAGAAGTTTTGGGTTTTGACCCTTAGTGCAGAACTCTCGAGGTGAGATGGGCAGACTGAGGTCTGACTCTTCTGAAGTGTCTTCCTAAACTGGAATTGGATTTTTCTTACTTGGAACTGGTGGAGAGAGCGTGAGCTTGGATATTTGAATCATAGATACGTGGAATGGTTTGGCTTGGAAGGGATCTTAGAGCTCATTTCATTCCAGCCCCCTGCTATGGGCAGGGACACCTTCCACTATCCCAGGTTGCTCCCAGGCCAGGCTGGACTGGCNGCCTGGCCTTGGACACTTCCAGGGATCCAGGGGCAGCCACAGCTTCTCTGGGAAACCTGTGCCAGGCCCTCAACACCCTCACAGGGTTCTTCCTAAATAATTCTTCCTAAATAATTGAAATATAGGAATTACTTGCATCACTGGAGAACAGGGACCAAAGGTGAAACTGGTCTAATTCCTGAATTGTTCCCAGCCGCAGAATTTATAGGGCTGGAATGTGACCAAGGATTTTGCTGTAAAAAGAATAAGATCCAGCTTGTTCTCCAGGTTGACAGCACAAGAGGACAGAGCATAATTGGAGGTTTCAGGCAATATTAACAATAGGTGTGCCACCAAGCTTGTGTACAATGTGGTTTTTCATCAGCCAGCTCAGCAAGGATGCCTGGGAGAAAATTTAGGAAGCTGAAACAGGCTCTAAACTGAGCTTAGAGAGCTGATGCTTCCCACAGGGATATTTTAGCAGTGAGCGTTCCAGACTTGATGTCACGAATAAAAGAAAAAAACAAGACCTACAAACCCACAAAACCAACAAACAACCCGCTGAAAGTCCCATCTGTTTTCAATCCCAGGCAGGCTTAGCTCCAAAAGAATTAGCTTTGCTCAAATCCTACCCCGTTTTCCTGTCCCCCACAAGCCAGCTTTTCAAGAAAAAGTATAACCCGATTGATGGACAGGCTCAGATGCTTTCCTCAAGGTCCAAAGCAATCTCAGCGGACATGTGAGACTGATTAGAGCACGTCCCTGTCTCCCCCACTGTGACCCTCCAGTGCAGAATCTGAGTCACCCTCTCCCAGTTTGTGCTCTGATACTGGACCATTTATCATGAATCCTTCCATTACAAATCAAACAGCCATGTGGAGGCTTAGGCAATTATTTCTCAATGCAGTCAGCTACAATAGCAGAAGGAGTATTTGTAGATCTGCGATTAATCTGTGTCTGCTGTGAAATTTATGCCTGTGTAACATAAAGGGGAAGAGTTTAGGCAATTTGAGGACTGTACAAAATCCGTCTAAAGGTCAGGAATGTGCCAGTTGTGCTGGTGAATGTCACAGCTCATGGCAACAGGGAGGCTCAGGTATTGTGGTGAGTTGCTCTGCAGGCACCAGGTTTCTTTTCTTGATGGCAAGGGGTGACCTGAGACAGACAGGAGGTCCCCTAGGCCTCTGGAGTGGCAGATCACACTTTGGATTTTAGTGGAACTGAAAATATTCGTCTGTATTAGCAGAAAAGCCACGTTGGCTACTGTGTTTGCATGTGGAAACTGGAGACACTAAAGTGGATTCTGGCTTCTCAACACCTGCCCTGAGATGAGTGGTGACCAGCTGGGGGGCACTGGTGGATTGATCTGGGAAGATCTTCTGTCTCTTAAATTGCAATCTGTGTGATTTCTGTGTGATTTCTGTGTCACAGGTACCTGCATTTCAACAACCTGGAAAGTCTGGAACTGGAGACTTTTAGTGACCTGCCTAAACTTGAAAGGCTGTGAGTAAAGATGGGATATTTCTTGAGACTGACAGGGTGAGGAGAGGGGGGAAAGCCCCTTTATTTAGTGTAGCAGTTTTGGTAGCATGGAGTGGGATCTTCAAAATGCAAAAAGAAACTTCTTTAAAGACAGAGATTTTACATAATTGCTGAGTAGGAGGGTGACTGAGGATGTGAAGGGAATTTCCCATTATATGTTATGTTCAGGTTTCCATCTAAATAGTAGTAAATCTGCAGAAAGTCCTACAGCTGGTCAAGCCAAGTGAAATTTTACGCTGAGCATAAGGTCAGCAACATTAGTCACTGTTGGGCAGTGAGCAAAAAAAAGGGGGTGGAAAAGGGATAAATTCAGAAGAAAATCTAACAAGAAAAACACACATCCTTCTTGAAAGCAGTAAAGAAATGGAGTCTCCTGCTCCCCAGGATTGCTTCTAGCAGTAATGGAGCCACCAGCACAACAGACCATGTGTGGTTCCCGCTCCATGGAGAAACCAGCAGACTTTTCTAGGCTATATGGAAATGTGCCTTATATCCATACATGCCAAGGACATAAAATTGTGGGATCCCACACCCTTAGGAAAATTCAGACCTGGATCGGTACATGGCTGATCTCAGCCACTGTATTGGATCCAACAAAAATTCTGGATTTAAATTTTAAAGGAAGGTTTTTCAGCATCCAAGCTGGGCAACCAGGCTGGACTCTGGTGCACACGTGTGTGTGCAGACATTTGCACTCAAGCTGTGCTGCTTTTGTGTTCTCTCCTGTTCCACCACCTACTAAAATTGCTTCATGTCTTTTATCAATGGTCTCTTATGAGTTTTAGATGTAACCAACATAAGTAAATTCCCCCACCATTATGGGAATGGGGAGTTAATTATCCCCTCCTGGTCCCCACTGATGCATTTTAGCCCAATCAGGGTTTTTCTGTAAGAACTGGGGAGTTTTTTGTGTGTGCTAAGATTCTGGAAGTGAGAATTTGCCTCAGTTTTGTTCAGAGATAAGCCCAGTTTAGGTGGCTGTTGTCTGAATTAGATTTGCTCATGGATTTGGGTTAATAACTACACAGAGTCTAAGGCAAGAGTTATCCAATGCCAATGGCTGCACTTGTAAAATTGTCACGTCATCTGCACAGAAAAAAGGTCCCTTCTAAACTGGAGCTGACCCAGGCCCTGAAAACACAGGGTGGGTCCAGTCTGAGGGGATTTTGTGCTCTTTCTCCTCCCTTTGCAGAGAAACTGGAAGGGTCCAGTTTAAACCTGTTCCATCACATCCTGAGTCACTGTTTCCACCCCACACCCGCTCTCGGCTTTGACATATTACATCACACCCACCGAGGGATGAAATCCCTCCAGCTCATGGAAACAAACACGGAATTTAAAAACTGAGCTCCATTTTGATGAGCAGCCTTTGCATTGAAACCGAGTTGTGACCTGGGGTGTTATCATCCTTACAGTGCAAATACTGAATAATGTTTTGGCGTGGCTTCTCCCACTGTAGGTTCTTGCACAACAACAAGATTTCCAAGATTCATCCAGGGACATTCTCTCAACTGGAATCCCTCAAACGGCTGTAAGTAAAAACCATTGCCTGCAAAGAGGACTTGTTTATTTTCAATGAGATGGGCAGGACCTGAGGAAGAATGTGCCTGGTTGGCAAAGCTTTTAGTTTTTGCACTTCTAAGGCCACTGCTAAGTTTATAAAACAGTTTTGATTGGACCTGAAAGCTTATTTAAGCAGTTAGAAGTTTCTTTATGCTAGTGTCTAATTATAATCAGCTTACAGCTTAATAATGCCACAGGAATGAACGGTCCTGGAAAGTCTTCACAACAGTTTGAGCCCATAAAACATCCTTGAAAAACGTAGAAAGTCCAGGTCATGGATATGACCTTGAACACGTCTGTAGATCAGTATCTAACATGGAAAGAAAAATCATAGTCATAAAAGAAAAGGCTTGTTTTCTAGATTGAAATTAGTCAGAGGGGTGCCAAGGGGCATGATTCTCTTTCCATGCAGGAATTCCCCAGGGTGCCATGCCCACATAACCTGTCTGTCTCTTAAGCTTACTTCTTTCTTGCTTTGGTTTTATGATCTCTGGAAGTAAGTTCTATGATGTGTTTGGGGATAGGGGAGGGGAAATGCAAAAGGTAAAGAATTTTGGTGTTCTGCCATGGTTTTCAAGTGCAATAAAACAATGTATTTCTCACTGCAGCCCTCAGTGATTTCTGCAAGCAGGTAAAATGCGTCGCTTCTCTTTAACAGGGAATATCTTGTGAAATGCTGTCTTTAGGTGCCAGAGAAAAAGCTGGGGTGTCTATAAAATGCTCGGTCATGACCCTGTGTGAAATCTCACATTCTCAAATATGTGACCCTGAAAGTGTTAGGTTTTTCTTCCATGGATTTTTGGTTGGTGTTTTGGTTTTTTTGGTTTTTTTTTTTTTTTCGGATGGCCCAGACCCATCGACTGTAAAACTGTCAGTAGGGAAGGAGGCACAAACTAATCCCCTGTAGACCTCATTGATCCTCATGGATAGCACTGATAGGAATGAGGTCAGTGCAGGGAAGAGGCTGGGGGCACTGGGAGGTCACTGGAGCTCCATTCGTCGTGGTTCAGGCTTGTGTTGCAGTAATAAAAGTTCTTCCAGTTGTGCAGAAATGCTGCAACCCCTCACAGCTGGTTACAGAAGGAGACTGATCCCATCCACACATAAATCAAGGGGGAGGTTTTTTTGGAGCTAAAAGAGAAAAGCTGTAACAGAGGCAGTTCTTATAGAATTCAGTAAAAGTTGAAATCTCCATCCCAGGGTAAAACCCAATATTTCAGTGTCTCAATTAGTCCAAAACTGCATAATCCAGTTTAACGGAATCATTTTTATTTGAAACTGGAATGGTTGATGGTAGTTTTTCAATTAAATCTTTCTGATTGGTTAAGCATCCTAGTTAACCATCGTGGCAATGAGATATCTCAAATTTTTCAGTTGGGATGTAATCAAATGCAGGGCAAACCACCCAAGTGACCCTTCACTCTGGAGGATTGTTCCCCTCCTGCGCCCTGGAGAAGGAGGCAGCACGGCAGCTGGAGGCTGGGCACTGAGCTGCCTTTTCCTGGCTGTTGCAGGCGGCTGGACTCCAACTCCCTGTTCTGTGACTGTGACCTGCTGTGGCTGGCAGAGCTGCTGAAGAAATATGCGGAGCAGGGCAGCATCCAGACAGCTGCCACCTGCGAGGCTCCCCGGGACCTGCACAGCCGCTCCATCGTCACCCTGACTGCCCAGGAGTTCAACTGTGGTGAGCGAGGTCAAACCCTGCCATCAGCCACACTCAGCCCCTGGAGCTGGGCTTTGGTCTGGGAATTGCTTCCTCCATCCCTTTTCCCCCCTCTTCCCTCTGCTGGCATCCTGATTTCTCCCTCCTTCACTGCTGAAATGGGAAAATCCCAGTGGGGCTGCAGGAGGAAGCTGACATGCCCAGAGGTGTTGGAGGCAGCTCTGTTTTGGCTGGTGGGTGTTGTCTTGGCTTTTTGCATAGAGCAGGGCTGGTAAAGGCTCTGCTGCAACAGCGGCTAAACCAGGAAGCAGAGGAAATATCCCACATTAGGCTGAACAGAGGGGGAACACTGGGAGAGCTGCAGTGCCTGGAAATACAACTGGAAACCTGAGGGACAGCATAGTAGATATGTAGCTGAATGCTTTGTTTGATCGTGGTGTAACTGATGGCTTATGTTAGGCTGTTATTCTTTACATTTAGAATTTTATATTAGGTTTTGTTCTGAAAAATCCTAAAAGTAGTTATTTCATCTAGAAAAAGACAAAGCTCTGATTTTTAAGTGGAGGTAAGTTAAAACTCTGGGTTTTGAGTGGAGGTTGGCACAAGCACCGGGTGTAGTTCCATGGTATTTTGCTGCTGGTAGAGTCAGTTCGAGAAATGCCCACCCACATGGGCTGGCTGTTAGCATCCCTCCTGGATATGCCAGTCCAGCTGTGAGCCAAATGTGTGAGCTGAGCTGGATTTTGAAGAGCTTTCCCTTGAATTCAGCTTGTTTTTGTAAAAAATCTTGACCATTTCTCAGCTTAATTTAGGGCACAGCCATGCAAAGAGTCGAGTTTGCACAAATGGGTCCGTGACCTCAACGAAGGGGGGATAGAAAGGGTCTAGGAAAAGCAGCTGGGGACACGTGGAATGGCTGTGCCACACAACAAGCTGTCCCCAACACACTCCCAGTGCCACAGTACAGCTGTTAGTGCAAATTTGTTCTGGTTTAGGCATGGGCACACAGTTGGGTGTCTGTCAAATTAGCCAGAGCACCTGGTGGGAGGATTTTGCTGGCATTTGGCTTTCACTCTGGTGCTGTGCCAGCTGGGAAGACAAATGATACAGAGTTCAGCACAAAGCTCTACCCATGCAGGTGGCTGATATTTGAGCCAGTCTGAAAGCTGCTGGTACCATTAACCCATGGCTTCGAGCAGCTGTGAGCCAGAGGGGCAAATCTGCCCCGGGTCAGCGTTTTGTACTGTGGGGCTGCGCTGGGTTTGGGCTGTGCTGGGTTTGGGCTGTGCTGGGTTTGGGCTATGCTGGGTTTGAGCTGCGCTTAGTTTGCCTTTGGGGATTTTTTCTGAGCCATTAACTTGTGGTCTAAGGAGTGAGGACACTGACCTTCCACTGGAGGAGGTGACAGGTTCTCAATTTTGCTTTTACTGGATTACTGGTGAGCATGCAGATTGTGCAATGGGTAAGCTTTTCACTGAATCAAGATCAAGCACTCCAGGGCTTGTCCATAAATTCCTCCCTATTTTAGCACATCCTTTCAATGTTTAACTTGCTTGGTGCTCGAGTACATTTCAAAGTGAAGCACACAGTGAAAGGCTTGGCTGGATAGGGATAGGATGATGCATTAGGGCCATAACGAATGAAATCCTGTTGGGAGGGAAGTGGTGTGGTTTGCAGGGAGCTGGCTCTGTGTTCAGGTGGAGAGGGAAGCTGCAGGCTGCCAAGGGCCGAAAAACAACCCAAGTGAGGATGCTACTGACTTCTTTGCTTCTTCAGGGGGAGACAGGGACCAGGTCTGTAATGAACCACTGTGCAGTCAGGTCTGTGGGAACGGATCCACGGCCCAACATACCGGGAATAGGAACAGCAACAATTCCCCAGGGCTTTCAGTGGTTTCAGGTGAATGATGCGATTCCTTCACGACATTTGCAGGTGTTAGTGAGTTTTGGGGTGGCTCTGAGCAGATGCTGCTGTGCCTGGGGCTCTGCTGGTGCCTGTTTCTCGGGGCATTGCAGGATGGGTGTTGTGTGCCCCACCATACCCCAGCTGGGCTGCAGGTAGTTTTGTGCTGCTTTAGACTGGGTTGTGTTCAAATGGTGTTTTGCAGAGAGGCCTCGAATAACCTCAGAACCCCACGACGTCGATGTGCTCTTGGGAAACACAGTTTATTTCACCTGCAGGGCAGAAGGCAACCCAAAGCCTGCCATTATTTGGCTGCACAACAAGTAAGTCACACGCAGGGAGCCCTGGGGTGGCAAAGGTTTTCAAGCACTGAGCTCCTCAGTACCTGCCTGTAATTACAAAAGCCGTTTCACACAATGTTAAAAAAAAAAAGAAGAAAAAAGAAATGGTTATTCCATGGGTTATATTTACCTTCCTTTTAACAGCATTCTCTGGTGACCACGTAATCCAAGTGGTGTTTTCATCTGCATTTGAAATATTTCATCTGCGTTTGTAATGGATTCCAAGAGCTTAGAACTTTCCTATAAACATACTCTGCAGGCTGAAAGCAATTGTCTTTTGATCAGGAAAAAACTAAAATTAGTGTTTCATGTTGCTCTCAGCCACCATGCTTGCCATTTGTTAACTGCTGAAATGCTTCTCACTAAAGGCTGGTTGTGCTAGGTGTGAGGTTTCTTTCCCGAGGGAAAAATCGCCATGCTCCACTGAAGGACAGAATTTGCAAATTCGTGTGTAGGTTGTGTGCTGGATGCCAGAATGTTCTGGGAAATGCTACACAATAAAATATCCTGTGCTCAGGCAGTTGCCCACTGTGGAAGTGAAGCTGCTTTGCTGCTTTACGAGCTTCTTGTCTGGTGAAGCCTGAGCAGGGCTTGGTTATTAATAAAAATGATCAATGTGTGCTTCTTCAGCAAACCCCCCACCCGGCAGAGTTTCAGCCCAGAGCAAAAGTTTATGGCTGAGTTAAGTCCCTTTGGAAGGAAGGTTTTGTTAGGGAAATGCTGGCAGGCTCCCAAAGACAGCATTGTAAGAAGGGTAATGATAGTAAATGTTCCACAAACGAGATATGGCTGGAGTGAGGAGACACCAGGGGAATTAAATAAATGCCCAGCAAGCAGATTAGATTGCATAGTGGGTTCAGCCTTTGTCCTAGGGGGAGAGAGGTCCCTTCTTCCCTTTCCATCATCTGCAGCCATCCAAGATTCCTTCGTGCTGGGACAAATGGGATGCAGCACTGGGACCTTCTGCCACGGGCTGGGATCCAGGAGTCGCAGGTCACTGTAGAAAGAAGGAAGATGTTTCACAGCTCTTGGGCTGGGTTGGAGTCCAAGCTGTGTTGGGGTCTCATGGTGACTTCTCAGAGCTTTTTGCTCCTCTGACGCTTTTGAGCCTTGAGTTTGAATAGCAATGGCTGCACACAAGAACAATATTAATTCATTGTTAAATTTGCACTTAATGAGTAAGGAGAACAGGCAGGGACGCCCTGACAATGGCAGCGATGCTGTGACATGGGAACAGAGTGCTCTCCTGATGGGCTGTAAATGTCCCGTGCAATCAGTGGGGAGAGAAAAAGCAGCTCACCCAGGGAGTAAATCAGAGCTGGAGCTGCAGTTCAGTGCTGTGAGTCAGAGCCCTTGCTGCAAATTTCATGAAGTCTCAGAATAGCTCCAAGAAACACCAACTTCCTGCAATGCAAGCAAAGCCCCCAGACACCCCAGCAGCTCGAGGAGGAACCACCAGCCTGTATTCCTTTCAGATTTTGCCTGTTTGTGGCTGTTTTTTCAGTAATAAGATTGACATGAGAGATGACGACCGCCTGAACCTGTTGCAAGATGGTACCTTGATGATCCAGAACACCAAGGAGTCGGACAAAGGCGTCTACCAGTGCATGGCCAAGAACATTGCTGGGGAGGTCAAGACACAGGAAGTCGTGCTGCGCTATTTTGGCACCCCATGTAATTGAGCTTTGTGCACCTCTTGACAACCTGGCTGGGGTTGGGGATGGGCGTGGAGCTAAATTAGAGTCAGTCCCAGCTTTGTACGTGCCAAGATATTCTTGGTGTTCTGGGGGAGAGGGTGGCTGACAGCCAAGTGAGGCCTGAGCTTAAGGGCTTCCCACTGGAGTGGGAAAAGGAGTACTTAGAGATGGAAGGTAATTTGGGACTGGGGAGGGAGTTTGAAGTCTGGGATGAATTCTGCAGCACAAGGATGAAGGGGACACGGGCATGGGGATGCTCCAGCACTGAGTGAGTGGGTGTGAGGAGGTGGTAGGAAGGTGCTGGGGGCATTGCTCACAGCGTGGATTTGGATGTCAGGGAAGAACCAGGGTGGGTTGCTGGGTTGCAGAGGAGTCCAAGCAACTTCTGCCCATCAGTGAGCAGGGAGCAGAGCTGTTTCCTAAAGCTCTCCTTTCCTTCCAGCCAAGCCCACTTTTGTGATCCAGCCACAGAACACTGAAGTGCTGATTGGGGAAAGTGTCACCCTGGAGTGTGGGGTCTCTGGCCACCCTCACCCTCGCATCAGCTGGACCCTTGGCACAGGCTCTCCTTTGCCACAGGATTCCCGTTTCACAATCACCAGCTCTGGAGGACTCTTCATTCAGAACGTCACCTTCTCGGACCAGGGGCAGTACAACTGCAATGCCAGCAACTCCGAGGGATCCATCCAGGCCACAGCAAGGATCATAGTGCAAGGTGAGGGGCCCCAGGCCGATCCTGTGAAGATTCCGTGACATTTCTGGGACACAGTGTTTGGTCAGAGGGGTGTATTCGAGTCTTGTCACCTGTTCTGCTCCCACGAACTCCCTGAGTTTGCTGCCTGAGTGTGTCCTGCTGCTCAGTCATTGCTTTCCTTTCCAGATGCTCCCAGGTTTCTCGTCATTCCTACTGATCAGACAGTAACTGAGGGACAAAGCGTGGATTTCCCCTGCTCTGCTGAGGGTCACCCTCCACCAGTGATTACCTGGACAAGGGCAGGTACTGCCTCACTTGACTTGTGGCTTCCCTCTCCCATGCCATCATCCACAGGGTGTGGGTGGGAACAGCTGGGCTGCTGTCCAGGGTGGTGACTTGCAGTGGTGGCACAGGACAAATTGTGAACAGCACAGACCTAGTCCCACTAGGAGGTCTGTTGTAGATCACCAAGGATGGTGTTAAGAACTGAGGTAGGATCCTCTTGGGTCTCTGTCACAAGGAAGGAGTGTGATGGTTTTCATCAGCATGAAAACCATGGAAAGCCTCGCACTTCTTCCTGCAGTGGCTTCCCACCTCCTCTGAAAAGGCAAGGTCTGGATGCTCCACGTCAGTGGATATCAATCACAGAATTGTTTGAGTGGGAAAAGAACTCTAAGATCGTGAAGTGCAGCCTTTAACCCAACACTGCCATGTTCACCACTAAACCGTGTCCCTAAATGCCAAATCTACACTTTCTTTGAACACTTTTGGGGATGAGGATTCCACCACTTCCCTTTGCAGTACCACCATGTGCCAGCTCTCTGTCATTGTCCTTGATTTGCTGCCCTTGGGGAGCACGTTGCACAAGGGCACCATTCGCTGACACACCTCGGAATTTCCTCTTAGCTTAGGAAAAAGGATTTTGGGACAACAGGTGGTGGTGAACTTTTAAAGTCTCAAATAATTGTTAGCACTGGCTCCACTGAACTGATCTCATCCAACACTTTCTGGGACAGAAGCCAATAATGCTTGGCCCAGAGGTCTTCCAACTTTTCCTTATGCTTCACAAGCCGTAATTAATGGTTTAGTGCTGTGGAGAGTTTGTGGGTATTGTGTTCCAGCTTCCACAGCAATGGCCCTGATGCGGAGTTAAGAAGGACCAGCTGAAATTCCAGCATGTTCTCCATCTCCTTTAACCTGTTTTCCTCCACTTCCCAGAAAATGTATCTTAGGCATGTGGAAAGGAGTACAGTGACAAGAAGTAAGGTTCATAACTGCTTTGTAACCAGGTTTGCACTCAGCACTCCATAAATAAAAAATCAACCAAGCTTTACAGTGCTTTCACATGCCAAAAGCAAGACAAGAGGAGGGCAAGTGATGGAGCATTGCTCATCTCAAAGCCACTTTTGAGAGCGTGGGGGGTTTTGGTATTTTGGGATGAATAAATAGAGGATGAATAAATGAAGGAAAATTTAGTATATATAAAAAAAAGTTGCTAACCTGACAAGTTTTGATAATTTTATTTGGGTTTGCTAAAGCAGTTTAGTTTTCAGCTTTTCTCCTGAAATAGAGAAAATATTGAAACAACAATTTCCAAACCAGAAAATCAGACCAACAAATGCCAAATATTCCCATTTATTTGATGAAACAGACAATTTGGATAATTGAAGAGTGATTTGCTATCCATCAGGGGTCAAAAAATCTGCAGGTTGCACTAAGAAAATACTTAGGAGGAAAGAAAAAGGGTTCCAGGTCTTCTCAGCTGATCAGACATCTCAGTGTGTAAAGGTGGTGTTTCAGGGTGGTTGACACTGGGAAGGGAATGAAATGTGTGACTTTCACACCGACCCCTCCAGTGATGGTGATGCCTTCAAAATCTAGAAACAACAAAAAACACTTTCGAGACAATATTAATATAGGAAGTAAAATAAAAGCAGGTCTTTAATTGGAGGCCTCCTAGTGCAAATATGGCAAATTGCACACCAAAAATGAGCACGTGTTGAAGCACATGGGACGCAGGGCAAGTACAGTTTTATAAGTTCAGCAAATTAGCATAATTGACAAGAATCCTGAATTAGAAACGCAGGTAATGAAGTAACTCCCCCTCTTGATTCAACACCTTCTGAAGCCCCCCTCCGTGCTGTTTGTTTGTTTGTGTCTAATACCTGAGGAAGTGTCTTGGGAAGGTGTCTTGTCCTTGATTCCCATAAGAAGCAAGATCAGAACTAGCCCTCAGGAATTTGTTTGTCTAATAGTAAAAATGCTGGAGTGAGGAAACGATAAAACTGTGCAATAACAGCCTCCAGAGGCACAAATAGATACGAAGAACATATAAAAGCAGAATTCATTTTGGCATCGATGGGACGAGGAGCGTCACAGGGAATTAACGAGCCGCTCGTTCGCCCAGGTGGGCCCTTGCCGAGTGACCGGCGGCACAGCGTCCTGTCCACGGGCACCCTGCGGGTGGGGCGGGTGGCCCTGCACGACCACGGGCAGTACGAGTGCCACGCCATCAGCGCCATCGGCGTCAGGACCCTCCCGGTGCAGCTCTCGGTGACCCCGCGAGGTGAGCTGGGCACGAGGGGCTGGCAGAGGCGTGACGTTCAGAGAATCATAGAATGTTTTGGGATGGAAGGGACCTTAAGGACCGTCTAGTTCCGACCCCCCCCCTGCCACGAGCAGGGACACCTTTCTCTAGAATCCTAGAGATATTTGGTTGTAGGCTTTGGTGGGCACATATCAGTTAGTTAGGCTGTTAGAGCCCTGGTTTAGTACCCAGCAGGTCTGGAAAATGCTCTGAGATCCCACCTGCCCCAATCTTTTGGGACATTTCATACACCAGAGTGCAATGGCACTATTTATTACACCCTTTCTGCACACTTCTCAGCAGGATCCTTGCTGTGCCAAGTACTCAAACAGGGCATCCATAATCCAGCTTCTGTGATTCTGTGCTGTCTCATGGAAGCTCTGGACTTTCCCTGTATCCTAGCACAGCATTAGTGCTAAGGCGACGAGGAAACTAATTGCCTCCAGGCATTTTTTTCAGCCTGTGCGATTCTTACAGAGCTCTTGGCCTTGCATATTATGAAGACAAGCAGTGAGACAGACATAGAATTTCACAGAATTTCACAGAATTTCACAGAATTTGGTGTTAAGGTAAATCACCCTCTGAGCAGACAGGGAGCTGCCCCCTTTCCTATGGGGTGGGATTTTGCTCTTCCCTGGGAACAGACATCCGGCCTTGAGGGCTCCGTCAGCTGGTGGGAAATGTTAGAGAGGTTTCCAGAGTGCCAAGGTTGGTAAATTGGAATAAGCTGCTGCAGTCTGGGAGTTGTCATCGAGAAAATTGCTTTGGTGAGGGAAAAACTGGATAATTTGCAAAAGAAGTGTATTAATTAAATTGTTACTAATATATATATATATATATTGCAATTTTAAAATTCTGTCTTTCCTGTAGAATTAATTGTAAAATTATTTATAAAACAAAATATTCTGCAAAACATCATGTGTCCCTCTAGCAAACATTTAACTCTGGCTCTAGATACATTAGTCTTAAACATTCCCTACCAGGTCATAGGGTCAACATAAATTTAGGTTTTCTAAAATCAAGACTCTGTAAAACATATCACACAGGAATGCTTTTGCCTTATTAAAGCTTAATTAAAAAAAATTAAAAGCTTTTACTTAATTTTCTTTCTTTTTTTCCTTATAAATTATTCTTCTAAATAAGCAAACTTCCCTTCTTGTTCACAAACAGGGCAGGGTTGTACTAATGGCAGACTGGAGGGAAGGAAACTCTAGAAGCATGAAATTAGTGAAGCCTCAAGCACAGGATTCACAGAATATTTTAAGACCAGCAAGATCAATATAATTACTTAATCTGGCCTGACTAACACTTTGAGAGAGCCTCATCCGATAATTCCTGAAACAAGTCATGATCCCTGTTTCAGCTGGAGCATCTTTTCTAGAAAGCCTTTGAATTAAGGATTTTAAATGATGCAGCACATTCCTGTGTAATTGCCCCAAGCAGAGACGCAAAGGAGCAGAAAATAATGAACATAAATTACATAAATTAATGAACAGAGAGCCTGGTAGCGAGACAGAGAGCACGGGGTGAGCTGCTGCCCCTCTGCAGAGCCCTTGCAAGCAGCTCAGCAGCTTTGCTTTTCCCATGCTGAGATGTTTCTTGTACACACAGATTTCTCTATTTTCCTTGATGCATTTTTTACCCCAGTGACTTTTTGCCCTGTGTTGCACAGTGATCCCCGTGTTCCTTCATCCCCCCCAAGACCTGGTGGCAGAGACAGGCCAGGACGTTTCCATTTCCTGCGCTGCCCAGGGAGACCCCCGGCCCACCATAACCTGGGTCAAGGTACGTGATGATTTCACGTCACTGGGGAGAGGGATGGCTCCTCTGGGGGAGAATTAAACAACTCTCTCCTTCAACACCTCTCCCAGCTTCATTAGTTTTGCAATACCTGCGGATAAGGACCAACATTGCGGCCGATTTGGGGTTTTTAAGAGAACATTGCAGTTTCTCAGGCTCGAAGCTTCACAGCACGTATTCTCCTGTTCTTCCTTCCAAAAGAGTCACTTGAAGCCAGTGACATTCCAGAATGTTATAAATACTTGACTGACCATCTCTGGGAAAAAAAAAATTGATTTTTTTTCTAAGTAGTTTGTCCTTATATCCAGGATTCCTGCTGATGGTATTGGATGATGTTTGTTTGGTCCACCTTTGATGGGGCAAAGCCATGATCCCTCAAAATCTCACTGCGGCCTGGCTGCTCTTTCCAAGAATTCATTAGATGAAGTCCTTCTGACTTTTTTCCTGCTGTGCTGTAGTACAACACTAAGGACCTTCCTTGTTACCTGCCCTGCCTTTGAGCACAGTCAGGCACAGAAAATGCTTGAGCCTCACTTATCCCATAGAAGTCTGGTGGGAGGTGAACTTGCAGCATTCTGTGGGCCCAACCACCAGTGGAAGCAGAAGGAAAGAGCCTGAGAGGGCAGCAGAGAAAGCATTAGGATGTGGCAGAGCAGCAGAAAGATGTTAAGAAGCAGGAGAATAAAAAAGTAAAACCTAAAGTCGCTTCTGCCACCAGCCAGGCTGAGAGGTTGGGTTTGCGTGATGCTGTCAGAGCCAGCAAAAGCTGGGATCTGCAACTCAAGGCCAGCAAAAATCCATCAGTTTCAGGTTGTCCTAAACCTGAAAACATTTCAGCTTAATTCTGTGCCATGAAACTTCTGTGAGGGCCTGAGACTTGTTCCAGCCAGCCCATCTGTGTGGGGTGTCTGTGTGGGGTGTCTGTGCCCTGAGGGGAGTTCCTGGACTGGGTCAGGGGAAGGAGCTGAGCAGGGACGTCCTCATCCTGGGTCCTGTCAGGAACAGGTGTCCTTGTACGTCTATCTGGTTTCTCTGGAAGAGCAATGCTAACATCTGGTGGCCACATTTGTTCATCACATCCCTCCGTGGGTTTGCTGAGCAGGCTGAGGGCTGGGCTGGTGGGAAGCTTTCCGTGCCCTGACACACTTTCTGTCTCTTGACGGTGCAACAGGAGGGCATCCAGATCACAGAGAGTGGCAAGTTCCACATCAGCCAGGACGGGACCCTCTCCATTCAGGACCTGGGTGTGGCTGACCAGGGCAGATACGAGTGCATAGCAAGGAACCCCTTTGGCTTCACCTCGAGTGCCATGCAGCTCACCATCACCGGTACCGTATCTGCCGCGCTGCCCCCGAGCCTCCTCTGGCTCCCGTGTAAGGAGGTGCTGTGCTGTGTTGACAGCTACACTTTGAGCAGATAATTATGTAAGAAATGATTTCTTCAGCTTCTTTGCAGACAGGTCCCTTGGATCGGAGTCACTCCACTGTGAAACCCCACGCACCTCCCAGCTGCCCCTCGCTGTTTGCTCAGCTGAGCTGCAGTTGCTCCCTGCAAAGCCAAAGGTGTTGTCTTAAACCTCCTCCTGCAAGCCCGGCTGTCAGTGTCCATGTAGTTATTGCCTCTGCTGGGAGGGAGAAACTTATTAAAATGTGCCAGCGTGCTCAGAAATCATCATCTAACCGACAGCTCGCACGCCGGGGGAGGGAGGAGCAGAACAACATTGTCACTGCAAATACAGGGGTTTAAATGTCTGCTCAGCCATAGAATCATAGAATCACGGAATCAATAAGGCTGGAAAAGACCTCCAGGATCATCAAGTCCAGACTTAGACTGTGTACCACTCTTGGGAATGGGAGCTAAGTCTGGTTTTCGATCTCCTGCTCTGTGCATTAGGGAAGCTGTAATGAACAAGGAGGAGTAGCTCTCCTCTGCTGGTCAAACCAGGGGTCAGGAGTGGAAATTGTACCTCTTAGAGGGTAAGAAAACTGGCAAAGGAAAAAAGAAATCAAAGGCAAGCAGAAAAGTTTAAAATATAAGTAAAGAGCTGTTCCAGCAATAGCCAGAGTGGATAGTGAGTCACTTACTAGATGAATTTAGTAACATTTTGCATACAGGGGTTGTAAGCAAGGAGCTGAAAATGGTCAGAAATGTCTTTGTTGTTTGAAATAATTCCTGGGATAATTTCTGTGGTTTATTCTTGATTGGTGCCTCATTTACCAGCTGGCTGTAGCATACACCAGTAGCCAACTGGGAAATGGTTTGTTCAGCTGTGACAAAGGCCCTGGCTTAAAAAATGCAGCCTGTAGTAATTTTAAAGAAGTGAAGGTGTCTTTACTTCTGAAGGTATTCCAACAACAACTTTGGTATTTTTGATTTAAAATGATGTAACAGATGCGTTAACACTAAGTTTGAACTATTATTATTGTAAATATCTATTAATTACTACCAATAATTAATAAGTAAAGTGTTCCACAAACAGAACATTAATGGATGAGCAATATATTTAAATTATTTTCATGAATTTGTGAAGCACCTTTGTGGGAAGCAAATATATTATTTTGGATTAACTCACTGTGATTTTTACATTTTCTTTTTGCAGTCTAACCACTAACCAAAACAGACATTGTTTTTGCAAAGCTGTACAGGAGAAAACTCTGAACATGTGTCCACAGACATCTCCTGAAAAAACCACCTTCTTTTTCAGGCAGTTCATATTCTTCAGAATATCTCTCTTAAAAAAATAAAACCATGGCAATGGAAATGCGGTTCGTTCTGCAGTGAGGTCACTCTGGGTCTGGTGCTGGTGCGCAGATTTTCTTGAGCTGGGAGGGTCAGTAAGCACCGAAGTAAATTGAGGGTGTTTTGTTGTTTCTTTGTGCTTTGGGAAGCCACGGACGTGGGTCGGAGCGGGGACACGTTTGTGGCCACGTCGCTGCGCGAAGCCATCAGCAGCGTGGACCACGCCATCAACTCCACACGCACCGAGCTCTTCAGCAAGTAAGTGTGGGAAGTGCCTCGAGCTGGGGCCTGAAGCAGAAAAGTGATAAAAACCCACAAGAAATGAAGCTTTCTCAAAGCTCATTTTATCACTGGCAACCCGCAGAGGAAAGCTACGGGGTGGTTTCGAGTGCTGGAGGTTGAAGCTGCACCGTGTAGGATGTGATAGAGCTCCCCAACAGGCATTTGGGAGTCTGGAAAAATGAGATACACGAGCATCATCTCTTACGTCACTTCTATCTGCGTTTTGTCAGCTGGAGTTGGTTCTAGAGATAGTGACCAAAAAGGAAAATAATCAGAGTAGTCATTTTATGAATGCAACTGACTTTGTGGAGGGTGAACAGAAATAATGACATAAAAATTCTAACCATTTCCTCAATAAAAAATAAATTCTGGAGTGAATATGATTCCCTCCTCTTCTACTCCATATATGTTTGTATTGGAAGGATGGATAGTTTATATTAAGCCAGAAACCCTCTGGGTTTCAGCTGTTGAAAAGTGAAAAAATAAATTGCTATCACAGAAAAAACCCAGAGACACTGAGGGAATTAAATATGAGCATTTTCCTGGGGAAAATATCCTTTCTTTAATCATCTGCAACGTGCAGGCAAGCCACGTTGGTCTTAGGCACTAATTTGGGGGCCAAGCACTAGACCAGCTTAGAGCCTGACTCTTGCTGCCTGTAGGGTCTCATTGCCCTGAGCAGAGTTGATTAATTTTAATGATCCTGCATCACTTTTAATTCCTGGAAATAGGCGCCCCAAGACTCCCAATGACCTCCTGGCTCTGTTCCGCTACCCGAGGGACCCCTACACCATCGAGACAGCCAGGGCAGGGGAGATCTTCGAAAGGACCCTGCAGCTGATTCAGGAACATGTGCAGCAAGGGCTGATCGTGGACATGAATGTCACAGGTAGGAGAAATTCCATTTCCCTTCTCAATTTTGTGTGCAGGATGAAATGAAAATAATGATGTGTAGACATCCAGGAAGTTTAAAATGGTCAGTGATGTATCAAAAATCCAGATAAATGTTGGGTATATTAAGAAATGTTTTGTCTGGGTGGCAATCCTTTCTATATCTCATGGTTTTTTTTAACAGCTGGAGGGCTGGTCTTGTGTTCACCGAACCAATTTGATACCCAGGAAAATGTTTTAGTTCCTTGTTTTGGTAAAGGTTCCTTAGATGGCTATAAAAGCCCTATTCCTTAAAAAATATTAACTGTCTAACTGATAAAGGAGTATCCTTGTGGGTCTGAAGTTTAGACTCTCAACAGCATAGTCTGAGATGTTTCCTGCCCTCCAAATGGCAACGAGAACAATGCTGTGAGCTGTGGGGTATTTGGGTGCTGTCACAGAGGAAGTGGGATATCCCTTTTCTGTCTCTACTCCTTTGACCTCTTAGCTACAAACTCAGGCAAGTCCCAGCAACTCAGGTTCCTTCTGCTGAGGCAGGATAGCAAACAACAAAGCAATGTAACACCAAAAATACCTAATAAGGTCCAAGCCTGCAGCAGCTGGACCCCAAAACTTCCTACCTGGGACTTCCTTGATATACAGCAAACGTTCCCGTACACTGCGTGCTTCTACCTATACGTGTGAATCACCAGGTAGCAGGCATGTGTGTTTGGGGCCTGTAAATATTTTTTCCTGCCTGGATGTATTCCAGGGTGCAAGGAGTCTCTCTCCAGGTGGCAGGTCTGGTCTGGGCTGGTTGGACTGCCAGCTTCTCCTCCTCATTGCCCTGTCAGCATCCACACAATGCAGCATCATTCAGTGCTTCCACACGGCGCAGCAGCGCCCTGGCAGTCACCCACGGCTTCCTGCTGCTCGTCACGTAGAGCCTGGGTGGGTGATGGAGCTCGTGGTGGCAGCAATAACCCAGGGAGCCATAAAATAAACCCAGAACAGGGACCGAGGCCACCCCCACAGTTTGCTCTGCCAGTCACAACATTTCTGGTTTCCTGCTCTGTGCAGTTAAACTCTTTCCCCTTTCTTTTTTCCTTTATGGGCCTGACACAGTCCTGTGGTTCCTTTTCTTCCCATAAATTCCACAGTGACAGCACGCTCAGAGACCCAGCCGTCCCATGCCCATCCTGACAGGGGTTTTCACACAGAGCCGTTCCATGGGACAGTGGGAATCAGGAGGCTGCAGGTGATGCCTGACCTGGTGATTTGCCCTTCCCTCTGCAGGCTATCGCTACAATGACCTGGTGTCCCCTCACTACCTGACCATGATCGCCAACCTTTCGGGCTGCTCCGCCCACCGCCGCACGCCCAACTGCTCCGACATCTGCTTCCACAAGAAGTACAGGACCCACGATGGCTCTTGCAACAACCTCCAGCACCCCATGTGGGGTGCGTCCCTCACAGCCTTCCAGAGGCTCCTCAAACCCGCCTACCAGAATGGATTTAACCTCCCCCGAGGGTTTTCCTTGGCAGAAGACGCCAGAGATCTGCCCCTTCCTCTACCTCGCCTTGTCTCCACTGCCATGATCGGGACCGAGACCATCACCCCCGATGACCAGTTCACGCACATGCTCATGCAGTGGGGCCAGTTCCTGGACCACGATATGGACCAGACGGTGGCAGCCATCAGCATGTCCCGTTTCTCAGATGGAGCTCCTTGCAGCGAGGTGTGCAGCAACGACCCCCCCTGCTTCTCCATCACAGTCCCCACCAACGACCCCCGTGTGCGGAACGGGCGCTGCATGTTCTTCGTGCGCTCGAGCCCCGTGTGCGGCAGCGGGATGACCTCCCTGCTGATGAACTCTGTCTATGCCAGGGAGCAGATCAACCACCTGACATCCTACATCGATGCCTCCAACGTTTACGGCAGCACAGAGCAGGAATCGCGGGAGCTGCGGGATCTGAGCGGCCAGAAAGGGCTGCTGAAGCGAGGGCAAGTTGTGCTCAGCTCGGGGAAGCATCTCCTTCCCTTTGCCGTGGGGCCACCCACGGAGTGCATGAGGGATGAGAACGAGAGCCCCGTGCCGTGCTTCCTGGCAGGAGACCACCGCGCCAACGAGCAGCTGGGGCTCACGGCCATGCACACGCTGTGGTTCAGGGAGCACAACCGCGTTGCCACCGAGCTGGCCGCCCTCAACCCGCACTGGGACGGGGACCTCCTGTACCACGAGGCACGGAAGATTGTGGGTGCCCAGATGCAGCACATCACCTATGCCCAGTGGCTGCCCAAGGTCCTTGGGGAGGCTGGGATGAAGATGCTGGGTGAGTACAGAGGCTACAACCCCAACGTCAACGCGGGGATTCTCAACGCCTTTGCCACGGCCGCTTTCCGCTTCGGGCACACCTTGATCAACCCCATCCTGTACCGGCTGAACGAGACCTTCCAGCCCATCCGACAAGGCCACATCCCCCTGCACAAGGCCTTCTTCTCCCCTTTCAGGATCATGCAGGAAGGGGGGATTGACCCCCTCCTCCGTGGGCTGTTTGGGGTTCCTGGGAAAATGCGGGTGCCCTCTGAACTCCTCAACATGGAGCTGACGGAGAAACTCTTCTCCATGGCACACTCTGTGTCACTGGACTTGGCTGCTATCAACATCCAGAGAGG
The DNA here is from genome assembly GCA_013397755.1 of Cnemophilus loriae. Classification (NCBI taxonomy): domain Eukaryota; kingdom Metazoa; phylum Chordata; class Aves; order Passeriformes; family Corvidae; genus Cnemophilus; species Cnemophilus loriae. Next base: position 600,845 of record VZTF01000260.1, on the reverse strand, counting down.
GCGAGACCATGGCATCCCTCCCTACAATGACTTCAGGGTCTTCTGCAACCTCTCCTCTGCACACGAGTTCGAGGACCTCCGAAATGAGATAAAGAACTTGGAGATCAGAGAAAAGCTCAGGAGGTACTGTAGCCTACTGATGTGGAAGCATCAAAATTATTGGAGACCAGTCAGTGAATAGCTCCTGCTTCTTCCAGTACACCCATGGAATAACCTTCCCAGATATTGCCCCCCACAGATGTTGAGATAGGGTAATAACTGTGGTTTAACAATAGGGTAAGACAAATGAGGTTTCTCCAAGTGATCAGTCTGGTTCTGGGTGGAATGTTGTCAGGCACTGCTGAGGTGTAGTTTGGGAGCAGATTGAGCCTTGGAGCTATTTTCCAGTCAGACTAAACTGCGTCCTATCTGCCCTGGCTGCCTCTTCCAAGGCAGGTCTTTATCCCATTGTCTTTTAGATAAAACCATTAAAAATATTGTCCAGATGAGTTCCTGACATACAAATTTCTATGTTGGTATCAGATTTATATTATTTCCACTCTTTGAGAGCCTCTTAACTTTTTTTTTTTTAATATCTGTTATCCTGCAGTTTATATGGAACTACCAAAAATATTGACCTGTTTCCAGCACTAATGGTGGAGGATCTTGTCCCTGGGACCAGAGTGGGACCAACACTGATGTGCCTGTTAACGACTCAGTTCAGAAGGCTGAGGGATGGAGACAGGTATTACCACTGGAGTAATCCCAAATCCTTTGGTTATTCTGTTTGGGAGGTTTTTTGCCTTACAGAGAGAAGCAGAATCTATATTTTTTTATTATTTATTGTCTTATGATATCAGGAACAGTGTTCTCTGTCCAGTGTATTTGCAAAAGCACTTGTCACAGTTACTGTCAAGCTGTCCTTTCTTGATTTAATGATTCTCATTTCACTGCAGAACACTGGGAATCATTGAGGATGTTCCAAATATCTCATGAAAATGCTAGAAAATGCCCACAGGAGCCTCTTTCTAATCCCTGTTTGCTGCTTGTGTGAACGAGACGTGTCTTTGCCTGATGATGCACTTCGGGCAGGAGCACGGGGGTTGGTGGGTTCAGAAAAAGCCATCTGTGTTTGCAGCCATCTGACACCAGAGCAGACGCTCATTTTGAGGGGTGTGGGTGCTGCCACACAGGTGTCAGGAAGCTCTTCTTCCTCTCCCAGCCTCACTCACTCACTCTCTCACTCACTCACTCACTCTCTCACTCACTCTCTCACTCACTCTCTCACTCCCTCCTCTCCCACTCCTGAGTCATGCTGTGATTACACCCCACTGCAGATTTTGGTATGAGAACCCCGGAGTCTTCACGCCGGCGCAGCTGACTCAGATCAGACAGGCGTCCCTGGCTCGTGTCATCTGTGACAACAGTGACCACATCCAGCAGCTGCAGAGAGATGTGTTCCGGGTGGCATCGTACCTGCAGGGCATGGTCAGCTGTGAGGAGATTCCTGCCGTGGACCTCCGCCTGTGGCAGGACTGTTGTGAGGGTAAGGAGAGGGATGCTCTGGCACTGACTGGCCTGGGCATCACTCTGGGTGGCATTTGTCACACGCCACAGCAGCTTTTATGGAATTGTAGCTGATTTCTGGCTGCACCACGAGAACCTTGTGTCAGCAAACGAGTGCAAAGAGAACAGAATATAGAATATATTAGGAATGAAATGGAATATATTAGGAATGAAATGGAATAGAATAGGAATGGAATGGAATGGAATGGAATGGAATGGAATGGAATGGAATGGAATGGAATGGAATGGAACAGAATAGAATATTTCAGTTGTAAAGGATCTGCAGCAATCATCCTGTCCAACCGTCTGACCAATTCAGGGCTGAACAAAAGTTTAAGCAAATTATTAATTATGTCTCAATTATGTCTTAATTATTATTATATCCGAATGCTTCTTAAACCCGAGAGGTTTGGGACATTGGCCACCTCTTTAGGAAAGCCTGTTAGCTTCATTTAATCTGTCTGGAAGTCCACCTCACTGAGGGCTTTGGTCTCTGGCTAGGGGAGAGACTGAAACAGGACATGATCCCCACCACGTGGCGCTTCACAGATTCCTTTGGGAGCCCAAATCTCTGCTGTTAAACCACAGGTCCTGCCATGGTCCCTTTGGGCTGCATTCTGGTTCAGATGTCCATCTGAGACATGGGAATCCACGAGTGATGCACACCCTGTTCCACACCTTTGTTGCCTCCTTCCCTCTGGCCCAAGAGACGTGTCCAGGGTGGATGGTGCATGAGGGCAGCGTTGCCTTGTGCTGCTGCAGTTCACACAGTCCTGCTTTAAACACCAGTGCTCACTGCACACTTTCCCTTCCTTCCCAAGACTGCCGGACACGAGGGCAATTCAGGGCTCTTTCACAGCGGTTCCGAAGCAAGAGATCTCCTGGCTTCAGCTACCCAGAGGAAAACCCTGCCAAGCACAAGCCTGCCTTGCCCAGGTGTAGTATCACCCCTGCTACCTCCACTTTATGAAACAAGTTTTTAATAACTCAGTCCATGCAGACCTCTGAATCTGGAGCTTTGCAGAGGTCTGGGGTCAGGGGTGGATCAGTTGAGAGATCCTGAGCTCAGCCAGTCCTCCAACACTTGGGTGCAGAGCCCAGCTCTGATGTGTAAATACCTGGGCTGAGAGGCTCTTTGGCTGGCATCTCTTGGCAGATGAATCTGGCAGTTGGGCCCTTCCCTTTTGATGCTCCCTTGGAGGCTGATGTTGGAGAAGGCAGAATGGTTCCCACACCCAGGAAGATGCTGTTTGCATAATCCCTTTCACTTTTTATCCCTGACCCCAGAGACGAGGCGCCTTCCCCAAGCCCTTCCTCCAGAGAGAATCTTGAGTCCCTTGTGGCTGAACTGGAGAAGACAGTCACTTCCCTACGGAAACAGGTAAAACTTAGTGCTCCAATGTTTGTCTTTGACGGAGTCATGAACCTCCGTGAAGAAAACTTGAGCCAGCATTTTCCTCTTGTATCTGGGACAGGTTAAAGATTATCTCTCACTCACTCTCTCACTCTTGCTGGCAGTTGGGCCCTTCCCTTACCTGTGCAGTGGTGCAGACTCCTCTCAGAGCTGCTGCTTTCTCACCCCCAGGTGAATGCACTAGAGAGCCAGCTGAGGTGGCACCACAGGAACAGCAGCACACGTGGACAGGGCAAGACTGGGGACAAGTGGAGAGAAAGATGACCACATTGCCTCCTTGTATAAGGTCAGTGTTTGTTCTGGGCTGGTGCCCCATAGGGTCAGTGTGGGGGGACACCTCAGCACTGTTCCCATGCAGGGAGGAATGGAGCAATGAGGTGATGAATGGGACATGAGGTAATAGACTTAAATGCAGCAGGTTAGACACTCGTTTCTGCTGGTGATGATTAGTGACTCACTGGAACGGGCTGTCTGGGGACGTGGTGGCGTATCCATTCCTGGAGGTCCTTTAAGAACTGGTTTGGCAAAGATGGGGAAACACATAAGTATAGGATGGACCAGGTGGATTGGGTGAGGTCTCTCGGGCCTATTCTCCTGGGACTCTGGGTAGGTTTATTCTAACAACATTTAATATCATAACCCCAAATCCAACAGCCTCTGAAGGACCTTTGTGGGAAGAGGTATCACAAAGCTCAGTGATGGAGTGGATGGACTGGTTCCTCCCCAGGGGAACAACGACATCTGGGCAGATGGAGCAGTCCATCATTTGCTTACAAACTGGTGGAGATTTCCCCCTCCCCATCTGAGTCACTGTGCTCCTCACTCCTGAAAGCACCAGGCCTCTGTTTGCTGAGCCCAAGCCAGAGCAGCACAGCTGAGGTGCCTGTGTAAAGTCCCTGCCAGGCCCTGCCAGGCTCGGGACTCCCACTGCTGCTTAGCAGTGACAAGGTCCTGGCAGAGAGCTGCCAGAACTCCAGTCCAGGTGTTCATGGGCATGGGGAACGCAGACTGAGCTCCCTTCTCCCTCTTCCCATGGAGATCCCTGCAGCCTTGACAGAGAGGAGGAACAGCTCCCTGGCACCTGCCAGTCTGGAGAAGGTGGTGAATGGTTTTTATGTGTTGCAAATGGTTCCTCCAGAGACAGAAGCACAGGAGTTTTGAGAAGTGCGGTTCTGCCAGGCAGTCAGTGCTAGAAGGAGCATTCATTCTCTGGAAGTTAGATTAAAGGATGGTGCAAGCGAAGGCTGGTCTATGCTGATAAACTCAACAGAATGCAGAAAGGGAAGCTTGGAGGCTGGCCAGGCTGTTTTTCAGCATGATTTGGTGTTTTGGTCCTTACAGATTTTCCACTCAAACAGTGACTCTGCTTTAGAAGTATGACAGAGTGCAGCGTGACATATGAATTGGTTTTTTCTTGCCATTGTTTCAGATCCTTGATGAGCCCTGTGTTTACAGGGTCCCTGAAAAGTATTACTGTGGGTTTAAAGGTTTCCCTGCCCCAGACCTGCCAGGCACTGTACAAACAGCTCACTCTGCCTCCAGCTGCTCCCACAGAGCTTTTCTGCTTTCTTGTGCCATTTCAGGTGCCCTGTGACCTGCACTCTTGATCTCCACCAGCCAGTCCAACCCACCCCTACAGGGCTCAGAGAGCCACCATGAGACCCCACGATGCTGTGCCTGCTCTCACATCTCCCGTACCACTCCCTGTCCCAGGACCACTGTACTTTTGCCTGTATTGAACCCTCTGCGCTGACTGTCTATGAGCCCCTCAGCCCTGGACCCTTCCTGCCCTTGTCAGCCTCCCAGGGATGGGCTCTGCCCTCCGTGGTGACAGCCCAGAGTCTTCCAAGGTGCCTCTTTCTTCCACAGCCCCCAGAAAATAGAGACAAATTGAAGCTGCTTTAATGCCAGTGTTCTGCTCTGCTCCTCTTCCCATGCACTGCTGTCATCAGCCACCTCTCCTTCTCTGAACTGTTCCATGGACACCCATCTGAAACAATTCCTTAAGAGGCAAAACCTTTCTCAAATGCACTGTGGTGCCAGGAAACATCTGGAGAAATCACTAAAAAGAAAAGATAAAGAAACATGAAGCCCAGAAGAAAGCCCGGCCATCCTCTGATGCCATCAAAAAGACCAAGAGGAACCTCAGGGCTGGGTGTTTCAGGATGGGGTGCCACGTACAGTGTGGCCACTCTCAATCTCCAGCTGTGATTTGCCAGTTGTTGGTGACAAGTGGCACATCCCATGACCCCAGAGTCACCTACCATTCCTCAAAACCATTTTCCTCAGCATGATCTGCATTACCCAACTTTCTTCCCCTTTAGGGGCTCAATTGGAATTACGCTTCTCTTCGGTTTTTTTCCCTCCGAAAAGGCTCTTTGCTGGAAGACATATTTCGAGTGTAAACGTAACAGGACCTGGAACAGAACCCCAGCTAATTAGGTGTAATGGGCGCTCTCATTAGTGGAGGGGAGCTGCTGGTTTCTGTCAATTAGGCTGGGAGGCCACGCTGTGGTGTTCGACATGCGGGTGGATGCAAAGTGCTGTTTGTGTTTATGGCTCCCCGGTGCTCTGCAGCCAAACCAGGGCTGTGCAGGCAGCTCTGCTGCTCAGGTCTGCTGGTTTCAGTGCTCTTTGGAGGTGCTCTTTAGTGGTGCTAGAACTGAAGTCCCTGTGTACCCACCACAACCCGAAATCTGCGGACAGATTGGTTTTTAATACATCCTTGTAAGCTGGTCACAGGGACTGAAGAGAAAATACTTGATCCATCAGATATCTGTGCCTTCCTTATCTTTATCACTTTTCCTGCCTCCTCCCACTTTCTTTCCCACAGCACAAGGACCAGAAACTTCTATGAACATGCTTTTCCTTCTTTTTTTTTCTTTTTCTGATTTTTAGGTGTTTTATAGTACCAAAAGGGATTCAAAGCAGCAGGGATGCTCCTGGAACTGAATAGGAAAATAATAATAATAAAAAGATACTAGAAAAAGGTTGTGACTTATCATCTCTTTCCTGGCATGGAGCTGAGCTGTGCGTGTGTGTCCTGTGCAGACAGAGGTTTGCAGGGATGAGTCTGTGCTCTGCATGTCTGGTTGGCTCAGCTCAGAGGCAGTATTTAGTCCTCAGGGATGTTTGTCATTTGGAAGTACTCTTTCATTTAGGTGCAAATCAAGATCCAAAGCCTTGCGTGTTAGAAATCAGCTGCACTTGTCTATCACTGGTACCACTGGAGAATCTAATCTGGCAAAGGTCAATAAAGGTAAATCAGTTCACAGTCTCCTGCAGACCAGAAGTTCAGCGAGACCTCATTCAAAACAGTGAGGCACAAACGCTCCAGTGCTGGATCTGATCAGATCTTTTTTCAGGGCATAACCAGGCAGCCCCTTTAGCTCCTGATGGAGTGTGACGTGAGGAGCACACTTGTCACAAGGGCTGCAGAAGGACAGCAGAGGGGATTTCCCTTCCCTCTGGTTTGCAAACCCTTCTGTGCTCCATCCTCAGGTCCCCTCCTCATGCTGAAGTGAGGAAAATGCACGGAAACATTACACAGTGGGAAAAATGCACGGAGACTTTGCACATCCCTGTGTGGCACTGGGGGCGAGGCTGTGAGCCGGGCAGGGGGCAGATCTTGGGGGACTTACCCACATATTCAGGTGCTACTTGGGTAAGGAGGGAGCAGAGTATTTTATTAAAGACTCCCTTTCTTCCCAGTTCTCACCCATTCAGGAATGCACAGGCCACTCTGTGCCCTCTGCCCTGGGCATCTATGCCTGCGAGAGGGTGAGGAAATTGCTGAGTCCAAAACCCAGACAAGGAAATCCCTTTGCAGATTTTTTGGCCATCATGGGACACCCAGGATGCAGGACACAGCATGTCTAGAGCTGTTGACCCAAGGCTGGGTCCAGCTTGTTCCTCATACCCCACACGGTTGCAGTCGGCAGCCCAGACTCCTTCAATTAATTTTTCATATTTCTTTTTAAGAAGGGCTCTTTCAATTCCCAACTACATACCCAAAATGAGCTACAGAGATCAACTGCAGGCAGAGGAGGATCAAAATAATGGGCTCAAGGCCAGGAGTGGAGTTGCCAGGCGCAAAACTCTCACTAATTAGATGGAATAGTTAAATGACAAAGTCCAGGTAGGGGCTGGGGGGTTGGAGTTGGGATTTCTCACCAGAGCAGTGGTCTTCAGGTGGCTTAAAGTACACATGGAAGATGTGAGGGGGAAATCTCTGTCCTTTGGCTGATGGCTGGGGGTGGTGGGATTTGGGAGGAGGGTTGGAGCATGTCAGTGTCTGAGTGTGGCCAGGGCTGGGGAAGTGTGGCTGTGCTGACACAGTGAGAGCTGGGGGCTGCATTCCAGGGCTTGGCTCTGGATGCCCTGCTGATCCTGAGGCTGATTTAGGCCCTGCATCGGGCAAAGATCTCCTAATTCTGAGGGGAACCCATCTCTGATGGAAGCTGAGTAAGCACCAGATCCTGGTGGATCTGGGATGTGAATTCCCTAGCGATCCTCTGCAACAGGGAATTAGTGTGAGGAGGCAAATACTTCAGTGGGGTAGCTCTGGGAGGTCATTGTAGACTGAAGGAAGAAAGGATCTTGTGTTATAAACCCCACAATATCCACCCAGGAAATATCCAAACACTTCAGATCTCTTCTAAGGTTATTTCCTTAATTCTGTTTTAACTCTCCCACATTTGTGGATGCAATTATTGTCCTATGGAAAAAAAAATATCCTCCTACACGAGTGAGATGAAGACTATTAACTGGAGTCAGCCACTTCTGACAAGAGCTGCTTGAAGAACAGAGAGCTGTGTTTATGGCGCTCTGGTAAGAAGCAAAGAGCACACTTTAAAATAATGATTAAATAAAACAACAACCGTTCTCCTTCTTCTTCGAGAGCAGCAAGCCCAGCTTCAGCTGTGCCTGTCTCCCAGATGTGCCCGTGGGTCTGTGTGTGGGACTCTTGCCTGCAGACTCGTCCCGCCTGCAGACTCGTCGCACCAGATGAACCAGTTTCACTTTCAGAAATAGGAAGTTCGCCGGGAAGGGCCGGCGAGCGCCCAGACGCGTGCGGGTAACGCGGGCCGGCAGGATGAGGTTCCCGGCCGGCGGCAGGAGCCCGGCATCCCCCCTTCCCCCGGCCTCCCGGAGCGCGGTGGCGTAGCCCACCGCATCCACGGTATCACCGGCGATGGAGCAGTTCGTCAGGAAGCGTCTGACCTTCCTGACATCCTTCTGGAACAAGCTCCGTCCCCGCTCCGTGACGGAGAGCTGCTCGCTGGGGTATCTTGACTCTGAATCCGTTTCGCTGAACTTGGAGGCGACTTCCATTTCCTTCATCCGCAAGTCCTCTCTCTGTATCGCTTTGTACGCTTTCACAGCCCGCAGCGCCGAGGAGCTGAGCATAAGCGCAGGGGACAAACTGCGTGTCCTCAGAGAAGAGGGCGAGTATGTCTTAGCCCGGCGGCTGCTGGGGGAGCCGGCCATGGGCTACGTCCCTGCTGCCTACGTGGCCAACCTCAGCCAGGGCACCTCCGCTCACCGCCCGTAAGTATCCCCTGCTCTGGATCCTCGGGGGGATGGAGGCTGCGCTAGGGTAGCACGTCCCCGCGCAGGGAAAGGCAGTGCTCACCCTGCACGGCGGCGGGGAGCACGAGATCCTCATCCCCTGCTTTGGCCATCAGCGGCGCTGGGACTGAGCGGGGGATCTGCCCTCCCGTGGGCATCCCTGCCCTGCAGCTCCTACAGCTCGTGGCACTGGGGGGGAGGTACTGGGCACAGCAAGCGAGATTTGGGGGATGCGCCAGCGGAGAGATGCCGGTGCCCCTTCCTGGCTGCATCACCCTCGCACGGGATGGGGTGGCTCTGGGCTGGGGTGCGGTGTGATGGTGGGCAGGGGTGCAAAGGCTCCTGCTTTTTCCGGCTGCTCTCCCTCTTGTCCTGCGTTAAAGGGAAACCAGCAGGAAGGGAAGGAGCTGGGGAAACTTGAACCTGAGCCCTGCCAGCTCCAAAGGGCTTGGAGGCACGGGAAGAAGCATTTTGGGTTGGTACCTGCCAGGAAGCCCAGAGCTCTATAGGGCCAGCTGCTGCTGCTGCTGCCATCCTGCTTACCCAGGGCTGGGGGCTTCCTCCCGGTCGGTGCCTCTCCCAGCCGACACGGAGCTCGGGGGATGTCTCAGCCCTCTGGCAGCTGGGGAAAGCCCAGGCTCCTCGTTGCATAAGGCAGCCTGGTCCCGACACGTCGGGCAAAGCGCCCGGAGACACTGTTGTTCCCTCTGTACCCGGCCCTGAGTCACACCGAGTGCGGGCAGCGCAGGGCTGGCGCGGGCGTGGCACCCTGGAGACCCCTCCGCGCTCGCCCTGTGCTGAGTGCGGTAAAGCAGAGGAGCGGAAGGGTTCCCGATGTGCAGGGACAGTGACGGGAGCCGGTGGGATGGGAGAAACCTTCCCTGCGTGTGCTTTGAGAAAGGCAAATCCAGTCTGGCTGAGTTGTGCTGGGACCACACCGGTGTGGACCGTGGGGATAAGGCTCCCTGCCTTATTCCCATGGCACGGGACAGTTGGACGGGCTATAGCGGAGCGCGTGTGTGTGTTCATGTGTGTGTACATGTGTGTGTGTACCTGTGTGTACGTGTGTGTGTACGTGTGTGTGTGTACGTGTGTGTACCTGTGTGTGTACATGTGTGTGTACCTGTGTGTGTACGTGTGTGTGTACGTGTGTGTGTAGATGTGTGTGTGTTCGTGTGTGTGTACGTGTGTGTGTACCTGTGTGTGTGTACCCGTGTGAGCAGCAGCCGTGAGCAGCTGGTGCCCAGCCACATCCTGAGGACAGGGACAAGGGCGATGCCGCGGCGTGGGAGGGCAGGCGGCAGGAACGTGCCCGGCTTCCCAGCCGGAGCAAGCCGTGAGCACACAGACTGCGCGGAGCCGCAGGTCGGAGCTGGGTGGTAATTTGTTCACCCCATCACACATAATTTCCTGCGCGGCTTCTCAGACGCTGGCGATCCCAGCTAATGACGAAACTTCTGGCTTCTCACGTCCTGGCTGCCTTAGGCTGCATGGAGCTGCCTCTTCCCGTGCATCCCGCTGTGTCGGGACCCGGCCAGCCGACCTGCCTTTCCTTACGGGAATTCAGTGATGAATCTCAGTGATATGACACAGAACAGGGGTTAGTACGGGTCTTCCCCGCCGTTTGGTGCTGTGAAGTCCGCAAACAGCACTGCCACGGCTGGAGCAGCAAAAGGCAATTGCCAGAGATGTTTTCATTGATGCCGTTTGCTCGTGGGCTCAGAGCCGGTTCTGCCCAGGAGCTGCAGGTCAAGATCTGCAAAGCGATCCTGTGACTGCAGATGTTGCTCTCGTGGCAGAACACAGGGACAACCTCACCAGAGCACCTTCCACCCAGCACCAGGTGGCTGGTGCTTTATTTATCACAGGCTGTCAGCCCAGGAGTGTAAACCTCACGGGTTTGGGATGGAGCTGAGACCTGGACAGCTTGATACAGACAGTATCTGTGACACTGTCCAGACACTGATGGAGGATGTGCCCCATCCCTGGCAGTGTTCAATACCAGGCTGGATGGGGCTTTGAGCAGCCTGGTCTAGTGGAAGGTGTCCCTGCCCATGGCAGGAGGGGTTGAATGAGATGAGTTTTAAGATCCCTCCCAGCCCAAACCATTCTGGGATTCTATGAAATGGTCTGCAGGCAGTGAGCTGCAATAAGCTGCAGCAAGTGCCTATAAAGCCCACTCAGTGGAACAGCCCTGATGCAGGCAGCCACATCCACAGGTTTTGAGATGTGGACTGGCCACCATGCCACTTGCTTGGTGGCTTTAGGGATGAGCAAATAGTGGGATCCCAGCAGCTGCTTCCCCTCCCCGGCTCAGGAGGTGCAGGATCCCCTGAAATGGATGCAGACCCATCTGTGCAGCATCCCCTTGCACTGCTCTGACCCCTCTGCTCTGCTCCCCAGCTGGTACTTCAGCAAGATCAGCCGAAACGAAGCGGAGCAGCTCCTCCTCTCACCTCCCAACCAGCACGGCTCCTTCCTCGTCCGGGACAGCGAGAGCAGCAAGGGCGAATACTCCCTCTCAGGTGACCTTGTGGCAATTATCCAGATAAAATTAGCATAGGGAAAGGAAGCAGGCTGTTCCTTAGGGGCAGCTCCTGGCTTGCTTAGCATGGGGTGAAAAACGGTAATAAGTTTAAAGCACTTTTCAGCATCCTGTTGAAGGGAATCAGCTGCTTTCTGAGGGCGAGGGGAAAGTTAGCAGAGCAGGGATGGATTGTTGAATCACTGTGGCAAAGGAAAGTGCGTGGCTCCTGTCTGGGGTATGAAAGCCATAAACATTTCACTGCAGCTTAATGATGGTTTCGTGGCACTAACTCCCAGGATTTCATTCCAGCAGCTTTTGTCATCTGAAGGTTGTTGAAAAATATGCTGCCACTCCAGATTACCAGGGCCTGGGCTGCTCCCACATACTGAAATCTGAATTCAGGGGGTTTTGGACCAGGCAGTGCCATTACAATCTGGTTTTATCTCCATAAAAGTAATCCTAGGAAAATTCATGGCAAACTCCACATCCCACCATTCGTCCCTGGGCTGTGGGAGTCACAGCCACCCCTGGTTTATCCTCTTTGAGCAGCTACGCTGCTCTCTGAGCAGTCCATGGTGGGATTATGCCTGACAATAAAGCTTATTAATTATCCCTGATAATAAAGCATCATCTCTGTGGTCCAAAGGAGCCTGGCTCAAAATGGCCAGGAATCCTCTGAGCCCTGGGAGCAGGTGGGAGCAGAAAGAATGTGGGAAGTGGGACGGAGAAGTCCAGGGGAGAGTTTTGTTGCTTTAGGTTAATTAAAAGACTGTGAATCTGGAAAGGAGAGAGGGTGAAGTCAGCAAGGAGGTGGGGAGGGGCTGATCTTTGCATGAGTTGAGTTTTCCCCAACCCGTGCTTCCCCACAGTGCGCAACCACGGCAAGGTCAGCCACTTCCGAATCTGCAAGAGCCCCAGGGGCAGCCTGTACATCCAGAAGGGACACCCCTTTCCCAACATGGAGGAGCTCCTCGCCTTCTACACGGAGCACTGGAAGGTCATCCAGAGCCCCCTGCTGCAGCCCTGCAGCCCCGTGGTGCGTACGCCGGGCACGGCTCAGCCCCGCTACCCGCGATCACCGTGATGGAAAAAACGAAAGGGAAACGAGGGAAACTAGAAAGCATTAGTCTGTCCATCGGGGTTTTGAGCTTTATTAAACTAAATTTAAAGCCTACCATTAGTACAGCTGCCAGCATCACCTTTGATCAGCCACATTAAGGCTGGGCATGGCATTTATATGTATTTTTGACCAGCCAAAATGCACAGAATTTCCTGAAATGTGTTGTCCATCTCAAAGACTGGAAACCAAGTTGTTGCAATCCCTTTCAATACAGATTCTGGAAATACCTGCACTTCCAATTTTTTCCTGAGAATATAAGACGAAACACATGGCTTTTATAAAGTTTTCATACCAATTAGTGCAGCACTCATAAGTCTAATTACAGTATTAATCCCAAATTGCCAACTCATTTCCTGATTAGAGTTCCATCCACTGATTATGACTTGGAAATAGCAATTAACCATGTGAATAATCCAAGAGTGAAATTGAAAGGTGTGGGATGAAAGAAATGCTTAATGAGCTGAAGTCTAAATCAGCCATAATGTGCAATAATATTAATTCACTCATTTTAATTTATTGGTGGAGATGGAGAAAAGCCACTTTTGAGGTCTGATGAGGAGTGAATTATGACTTGAACTCCTGGTATTTCATGTAGTGTCCAAACTCTCCCCCTTGCACAGCTGAGGTCCCAGCAGGGCTCATGCAGAGGATGCTCCGTGTGTTTTGTGCCCGCAGTGAACATTGAGGGAAGGGCAGTGCTCAGGCTGAGCCCCTGGGCACACGGCTGGTGGAGCATCATGTCCTGCTCCTCTGTGGGCACCAAGGGCTGGTGCAGGCTCCACCAGCAGGTCCTGCCTGGCCAGCTGATCCAAATGTGCCATTCCATGTCCATCTGGCAGACTCCCCCCGAGAGGGACGGCTGGGAGCGCCCGCGCTGGGAGTTCACCCTGCGGAGGAAGCTGGGAGAGGGCTACTTCGGAGAGGTGTGGGAAGGGCTGTGGAGGAACACGGTGCCGGTGGCCATCAAGATCATTAAAGGTACGTGGAGAATCAGATGTTAACAGCAGCCAACTGAGTCTCTCGTTCATGGCCATATCATTCACCCCCCTTAATTTCCTCATCCTCTTGGTCACTGTGACTGTTTTATCAGGCAAACTGCAGTAGGCGAGGAGCCACTGGAATATTTCTGTGTACAAACCTAAGCTTGGGCTGCGTCCTTATAAAGTGGCTCCAAGAAAGTAGGTTTGTGATAAGTCAAATGGGTTTGTGATATATCAAGTCCTGATGGAACCATGATCCTGAAAATGTGACCCAAAGCCCTGTGGAAAACATTTGCTCTGAGACACAGGTTGTGCAGACCCGAGCTTTGAGAGCAGGGCTGGGCTGTGAGGAGGTAAAAAAGGTCCTCATCCCAGTTGGAGGCACTGAGGTCCCAACATATACATGAGAAAGTGGCTCACAAGGGCCGTGTTGGCTTTCTCCCACAGCTGACATGAAAGCAGAAGACTTCACCAAGGAGATTCAGAACCTGAAGCGCCTGAGGCATGAGAAGCTGATCCAGCTGCACGCCGTGTGCTCCCTGGGGGAGCCCGTGTACATCATCACCGAGCTCATGCGCAAAGGCAACCTCCACAGCTACCTCAACAGTGAGTACCGGGCTGGCCCCAGGGGATGGGGCAATGCTTCCTGTGCCCCAGAATGGCCCTATGAATCTGAATGGGGACCCTAAGAGCATGCCAGCCTGTTTTCTGTCCTGTTTGGATCAGTGGTAATGCAGAGCAATCCATGGGCACTTGGTGGAGATGGTCTTGGGACCACAAAGTCTGGGGTGATCCTTTGGGTGTCCATGTGGGCTGTGTCTGTATCAACTCCTGGGAGCCCAAGCATGTTGGTTGGGACCTTCATCCCTCCTCCACCTACGCATGGTCTGCCAGCTCCCACCACTGCATCGAAATCTCACTGCTGTGTTTGGGCAAATCCGCCTTCTTTAGGAATGAAACAGCCAAACCTCCCCACGGGTTTGTTTGTGTGCAGAGCTTGTAATGGGCCATGGACCACTCATCACCAGTTTAATTTTCTTGGCCTTTCTTTTCCTGACCCAGCACGATCAGTCTTGAAAGGAAACAAAACAAACCACTCCCACCAAGACCTGTTTTTCTACAGGGTACTTCCCCTCCCACCCACGCTGACCTTGTTTCTGACTGGGGCTCCATCAGCATTTGGTGCCGGAGGAGCTTGAGCTTGCAGGTGCAACAGGTTGAGAGGCCTGGAGGGAGATTCACATGGCAGAAGGTCACCTTTGGCTTTGAAGAAGCCATGGATATCTGTGTCCTTGATGCTCTTCAGAGCCCACCCCTGTCCCGTGCCTGAGGAGCACATGGCTGTGCTGAACTTCACACACAGCACAACCAGGACAGTTAGGCCAGAGTTCAAATTTGAGGTTTGACATGTTCCCCGTGTCCCACACTGCCAGCACAGAGTCTCCTTCCAAATCGGAACACCCAAAATAGATGTTGGTAGATTGCCCCCAATGCTTGGATTATCTGGATTAACAGGTCCTGAAGGAAAGTCCCTGGGCACCTCCCACCTGCTCAACATCGCCTGCCAAGTGGCGGATGGGATGAGGTACCTGGAGGAGAAGCACATTGTCCACCGGGATCTGGCAGCCAGAAACATCCTGGTGGGAGAGGAACTCACCTGCAAAATTGCTGATTTTGGACTCGCCCGGCTCCTCAAGGTCAGTTCAGCAGGATGCTGTGGTCCCTCCCTCCCACCACTCGAGCTCATGAAGCTGTCCCATGATGGAGCCATTCCCTGCAGTCCACTTTCTCCAAAAGCTGTGTCTCTGTTGATCACCCTATCCCTCATGTCCCATCTCCCACTGCTTTTCAGGATGACATTTATTCCACCAGCAGCAGCACTAAAATCCCGGTGAAGTGGACGGCCCCGGAGGCAGCCAACTACCGCACCTACTCCCTCAAGTCTGATGTCTGGTCCTACGGGATTCTGCTCTACGAAGTCTTCACGTATGGGCAGATCCCGTATGAAGGTAGGGCTGCTGCCCCACTCCTGTGCCCTTTATCCACCTGCTGGGCAGCTTGCCCATGGTCCCCAAAAGCCAGAGTGTCACAAATTGTTATACTGTCCCTTCCCTAAGGGATATAGAAGCAGCTCCTGGAGCATGAGTAGGTTATTGTCCACTTAGGGGATGGCTTAGAGGGATATTCAGTGGTTGCATAGCGGGTACAGGAGCTGGGGCAGGAAGTTGGTCTTTATCTCCCACATCCTCTCTTCTACCACCCCTCTGGCAGAGACACAGCATTTCACAGCACCACCAGTGACATACTGGCCACCACAGGTGGCCTTCAGGGCATCCTTTGGGGACATCAGACTCAGGGGCATCTTCTCTTTCCTTGCAGGAATGACAAACCAAGAAACCGTACGGCAAATCACCAGGGGCTACCGCCTCCCCCGGCCCAGCCCCTGCCCTCCCGAGATCTACAGCATCATGCTGGAGTGCTGGAGCAGCAACACGGAGGAGCGTCCCACCTTCCTGGCCCTGCGGGAGAAGCTGGGCTTCATCTACAGGCGGCTGCTCAGCTCCCTCTCCTGAGGGACCCCTTCCCACCATCCTTCCTGCACAAGCCCCTCCGGGCCAGCTCTTGCCAAGAAGTTCCTTCCTTCTGGTTTGCCCTCTGACAGGGCTACAAGGAAAGCACATCCCCCCAGAAAACAGCCTGTGGTCCCTCACAGTCAGGGTGCAGGGAGGTGGCCAAGGGAAAAAGCAACAAGTTGTGGAGAACTCGTTGCCAGTGCTCAGCTGTGTAACAGTTTGGAGAAGCCCCATGGAGGCATCACTCAAAGTTTACATCTTCGTTCACTCACTAGGGTGGGAGGTCCCTGCTTCTCCCCTCATAAACATGAAGGTTTGCAGTTCATGTTCACTTGTGGCTCTGCTTGATTTATCTTGTAGTGTGTGTTCGGTGTATTTATCAATAAATCTGTGTGCATCCACCCACAGGAGTCCTTGCAGGGTGTTGCTGGATGCTCTTCCCTCAGCACACTGCTCTGTTCCCTCCCAGGAACTGTGGAACGGCTTGGGTTGGAAGGGCTCTAAAGCTCATCTTGTTCCAACCCCCCTGGCATGGAGAGGGACACCTTCCACTAGACCAGGTTGCTCCAAGCCCCATCCAACCTGGATGTGAACACTTCCAGGGATGGGTTCAAGGAACCTACCAAGGACAGGTTCAAGGAAGCACTGATTTGCAACCAGTCCCACTCTTGCAACCACAGAAAAAACAATTCTTGTGTCTCTTTGGACTCTATTCATCCAAGTACCCCCGCGTGTCTGTGCCACCCCTTTCCCAGGCAGCAGCCCCACATGCCCTGAGGACTCTGCACAGTCGGCTCCTGACTGAGCTGCTCTGCTCTGGATCCTTGTCTCACTCACCATCGCATGGTTATCCCAAGAAAAATGAATGTCTGGGTTCAAATATTGAATGCCTGCTTATCCCAGGTGCAGGCAGCAAAGGTAAGACCCTGCATCACCCTGTTTTGCTCTTTATCCTACCCATGGGGCAAGCCAAGAGATACTCCCACCAGCCCCAGCTCCTCCCTAATCCCAGGATATGGCATTACAGGGGGGACCTTGAGCCTCTGGCCTCTCCCAAGCTGGGGTAGAGTTTGCTCCAGCCAAGTCCATGTTGCCTCCCTGCCCAGGCACACTCCCAGAGGCTGGGCTGTCCTTGGCAGCAGTGGAAGGACACACGGAAAAGCAGCACTGGGAGCAATGCCAAGGCTCCAGGCTGGTGCAGGCAGGGGCAGCCCGAGTGGGGCTGTTGGAGCCCTAACACATTTGTGGCACTGGTGGCAGGAGCAGACATGCTGTGGGTGAAAGGCAACTGGCAGATGTGTAGAATTCCTCCTGACAAGCCCATTTTGCTCCTTTGCAGGTGACCAGTGGGACTGAGCCAACAGCAACGTTGGAATTTATAAAGTTAATAAAGTTTATGCAACACTCCCCACGCCTGGGCAGTGTCCGTGCTGTGCAGAACAGCAGAAACAAGTCTGGCTGTTAGCTGAGCAGTCTCCAAGCACGAGGGGCCTGGAAAGGGGAGGCAGGAATGTGGTTTAGGGGTGGGATGAAGCCTGCTCTGTTCACGTCCACAGAGCTGCAGCCCTGTCCTGCAAAGGCAGCAGCTCCTGGTTAGAGTGCTCCCCGATGGAAAAAGCAGCAGGTTGGGTTTGGACATGGTTGCAAGAGGAAATCCTCACCTTGCACAAACATTTTGCAGCCTGATCAAACACCCGAGCAGAGAGCACACCTATGCACAGCCCAGGTCCTCTCCTGCAGGAAAGTAAAGACTGAAGCCATATCCAGCAGGTGAAGGGTTATGGCACACTAAGGAAGGGCAGGGACACTCCCGGTGCAGGCACGGCGGGAGCTGCTGCACCACAGAATCACAGAATGGTCTGGGTCGGAAGGGACCTTCAAGATCATCCTGTTTCAGCCTCCTGCCGTGGGCAGGGACACCTTCCACCAGACCAGGCTGCTCAAATAGCAAGACAGTAAATTTGCAGGTCTGGCTGCCACCAGATGGAGCTCAAAAATAAGCAGGAGGAGAAGGGTGCGCGTGGGGTGATGGGGCTGGCGTGGGGCACAGCCGTCCATGGTGGGGTACCTGGAGATGCCAGGGGGGCTGGGCACCAGCCCATCAGACACATGGCCCAAAACCAGCTCACTCAGCAGCCACAGTGACCTCTTGGGGGTGCGGAGGGGCAACATGATGACACGGTGCTGCCCACAGCAGTTTTCCTTCTTCTTCCTTCTCCTCCTCCTCTGCTGCATGAAAAGCTGATCCACAGGCTGGGCTTGCCCTGCAGCACGGTCTGCTGGGTTTTGGCATTTCTCCAAGTCATTACTTGTTTTCTAAAAGTAGATAAACTTGGGGGGGTTCGGGGGAGAGCCCAGATGTTCCCATCTGCTCCCAGGATCTCAGCCTGAGCTAGGCACTGCAGCCCTCCCCCAAAAACTGGACCAGGCTTTTCCTTAAGTCCATTCCACAAAGGCAGCAATCCTGGGGTCCCAGTCCTTCCGGAACCGCTCCAGAGTGGGCATTGCAAATCCTGTTGTTAAAGGGCATTTCAAATCCTGTTGTTACAGGTGTCTCCCGCTCCATTTGCAGCCTGGCATGTGCCCCGTTTGCCAGTTCAAGGATGGGAGCCTTGACCCAGTGGTATTTAGAAGCAGCCTCAGGCTAATGTGATGTATTTCAGCTGCACAGCTCATTCCTATTTTTAAGGTCCCACATCAGCGTTTGAAGGGTGAGGGGGAAGCAAAGCTGCTGGAGGGAAATAAACCAAACCAAAACAACCCCCAGCAGCAAGAGGCAAGGAATGTAAAGAAATACTTCTCCCTGGAGGCGGCAGGGTGGCACGAGGGCTGCTGCAAGGGACGAGTGAGCAGAAAACACCAGCCAGTTTTTAGCAAATATGTGAATTAATCAACAGTCAAAACCACTGAGGGAGCAGAGAGGGGGACATCAGTCCCTGTGGAGTTGATGCCATGGGAGGTGGGTGCTTGCCCCTCCAATATCAAGCCCTACAGGAAGAAGGGGATTGATTAGGTAGGGGTGCAATATATGGGGAACCCCTTTCATTGTCTTGCTTCCACTGCCCAATATCTCCCTTGCTATCCCACCACAGCAGCAGCATGAGGACACAAGGTACAGGAAATCAGCTGGAATCATAGAATCACCCTCTAAGATCATTGAGTCCAACTGTTCCCCCAGCGCTGCCAAGCCCACCACTAACCCATGTCCCCAAGTGCCACATTCACAGGTCTGTTAAACCCTTCCAGGGATGGTGACTCCACTGCCCCAGACAGCCTGTTCCCATGCTTGGTAACTCTTTCAGGGTGAAATTTGTCCTGATACCCAACCTAAACCTCTTCTGGCACGATTTGAGGCTGTTCCATAGAACTGTGAAATCAGTTTTCTCTCATCACTTGTTACTTGAGAAGGGAGACACCCACAGCAGTGGAGATGGAAACAGAACAAAAATAAATGTGCTTGGCTGTCAGATGCTTTTCCAAAATATGTCTGAATGCAGTGAAAGGGCAAGAAAGGCCCTAAAAGCCTTTGAATCCCATGCAAAAAAGGAAACACCAAGGGCTTTGCTCGCAGAAATGCCATGAAGCTGCCCGAGAGCACATCTGGGGGGATCTGAACACTCCCTGTATCTTCACTCCCAGCAGACAAGGAGTGAGTCTGTGACACTTCACAGACATTCAGAAAAACAGCCTTTAATTCAGCAAGGTTTTTCCAGGCAGCTTTGCTTCACTGGACAGGGAACCATGGGCGTAAGGGCAGCCACTGACAGGTATCAGTCCCTGCTGTAAATCCAACCCACCTTGGAGCAACGTGGGAATGAATTTAACCTCCATCCAGCATCCAGAAACTGGATCCATGTGCTCATGACATCGCAGAGCAGCTCACTTAGAGCTGGATCAGGCTGGGGAATGTGCCCAGATGAAAGCCAGGGATGTAGGATTGGTGCCTTTGCTCTGCCATTGCCTCCCCTGGGTGCCTGGGCACAGTTGCTGGGTTTGTCTCTCCATGATCACAAGACCAATAAGCAAATACAGTAATATTGACTTTACCTTTGTGTGTCCACACTGTGATCTGCAGGCTTGGAAAAAAATACTTGTCTCTCCAAAATACGTGTCTTTTACTGGCAACCAGCAGCAGAGGAGATCCCTGAGGCATCCTGGGGGTGAGCAGCACCCAAAGGGCTTTGCCGGGACCTGGGAAGACCCTGGAGCGATGCCACAACCACAGTTCCCAGCCAGCCAGCCCACCTTGCCTTGTCTTACTGAGAAATGGTGTATTTTATCTCGATTTTCCTGTGTTTCGTGCAATTTAAAGGCTGCCATGTACTTCGTGTGATGCGCAGCCCCCCCAACAACAGCAGTTTGCTGCCCGACTGGACGTCACATCAGATCAGTTGCTGCCATGGACATGGGGGTCACCCTCAGCGTGCTGGCCACCCCTGGGGTCCCAACTGTGTGCCCAGACTGCTGGAACCCCCTGAAGCCATTCCCTTTGGATGCACACACTTACACAGGGGGAGCAAAGGTGCCAGTGCTGCCCCAGCCCCTCTGAGGGACAGGGGACACAGAGCCTCTGCCCCAAAAAACAAGGCCCAGTGCCTGGGGAAGCAGAGCTTGCTGAAAAGCTTACTCAACACTTTCCACTGTAGAAACAACAGAGCTGGAAGTGACCCTGGATGCCGCTGCAGAGCTGACAGAAAGCAGAGCAGCCACTTGGCCCCAGCTGCTCCCTGCTCTTTGCTGTGCCTGCATGAGACACCAGGAGGGAAAGTCACAGCTCAGGGGTCCCAGGCCTCAGCTGCCATGGGGGCTGCAGCACCTGGTGCACACAGGGACAGCCCTGCTCCTCATGATGTGGGTGAAAGCAGAGCAGGAAGATTTGGCACCTTTAAATGAACCTCTGCCAGGTTTATTTTGCCTCCAGCAGGAACAAAGGTGCTTCCTTTATGCAGGCACCTGCAGGGTCTTGTTTTCCCAGCTATCAGGCTGGGCACAGACGGATCAAACAGCCAAACTGACTCATTGAAGGCAAAAATCAGGCAAAACAGTACTTGGGGCAGTGCAGCACAGGGGCCAACTAGGACCCAGGGCTGCTAAACCCAGTGCAGCCCCTGAGCTGCCATCCACACCATGAGCTCCAGCCTGATATCCAAATCCACAAAATGCATGTCTTGAGCAGGTTTTATCACTCTCCTCATTATGGAGGGATCACTGTGCACCCAAATCCTTCCCCCAGCCCCAGCCACACCTGCTCAGGCCCTGGCACTCGCTCCTACCCCTCGAGCTACCAAAGCAGTGCAGGGCAGCCGTGTGTTCGAGGAGCAAAACAAGTTCAGTGCCAGCAGGGACAGGCTGTGTAGCCAAGTGAGGAGAGAAGAGGATGAGGGAAGGCATTTGCAACACCACCATAGCCCAGCCAGATCCTGCTCACGTGCAAAACTCACACGGCCCAGTGAGTCAGGCTGGCACGTGATATCTGGCACCACCACACCCTGCTGCTGCAGTCAGGACCTGTGCTGTGTCCTGGTCCAGCCCCACCGACACCCCCAACACTGCTCTGCCCCCGCCTCCACGGACAAAAACAACCCACAACCTTATAAAAGGCTGCTCAAGTTTATTCGTTGCCATTGTACGAGTTCAAGGTAATAAAAACGTGTTACCAAGTGTGCTTTGAGAGGGCTTAGTTACACTGGGAGAGAGTAGAAAAGGCCAGAGTGGAATCGTCGGCGTTGCTGCACTTCTCCATCAGGAAGCAGCACCTTTTCCTTGGAGCAGTCAGCTATTCTACAGGGGAGGGGCTGTGCCCGCCGGGTTGGTGGGGAGCAGCTGCGGACCCGCTCACGCCGAGGGCCCCGAGCTGGGCTCGCTGACGTGGCGCCTCCGTCCTGCGCCCGGGGCTGCCACCAGGCCACAGGCTATCGGTCCTGTGGCCGCCCGCGGAGCTCCCAAGCTGCAGGACACAGCAGGGAGAGAGTCAGCAATCATGCCAACCCCGAAATGTGGCATTACTGCTCTGCATTTATTCCTGCAGCAAAGGCGTGGGAGCCCTGGGCATGGACACGGTCTATTGGGTCAGAATGCACCTTGGGGGATGCAGCAGGGATGCCCCCAAGTGCCCTGGGTGCTGCACTGGTGCTCCCCCGTGTCACCTCAAAGCACTCACCTCTCCTGGGACTCTGACACCGTTGTCATGGCTGGGTGAGTCGTCTTGCCAAAGAAGAAGCTGGCCCACCACTGGCCAGGGTCAGACTTGGGCAGCTCTGGGGAACAGTGCATGACAGGGAGAGTCCAGGTCACTGCAACCTGGGCAGCCCCATGGCCACCCCAGCCTCATCCCACAGGAGAGGCTGGGTCACCTCCAGTGAGATTTCCCAAGGAGGGATGGGAGCAGAGTCCCCATGAGCCAGGACAGGTGACACTTACCTGGGCCATGGGGGATGACCTCCCCAGAGTACTCTGAGCTGCAGGAGCTGGTGCTGGATGCGGAGCTCAGGCGCCCTGTAGAAAAATCATGGCCATCAGAACCACTGCTGACCCACGGTCATGCCACGAGAAGGAAAGCACAGCCCTGATGTGGCTGTCCCTGGGTGATACGGCTCAGCCTCATCACTAACTCACTCCAGTACTTGCCCAGTTTAGTGCCGGGCCAATAAAAACCACTAGGAAGGGAATACCGGGGAGATTCCAGGAGCAGGGAGCAGCAAAACACCTGAACATCTCTGTAGGAAAAAACCTGCAACCCCAAGGACAAAATTTAGAGGCTTTGAGAGGCCTCTGCAGATGACTTGAAGCCAAGAGGATGCAAATTCCTGTGTATAATCCATGCGCTTTTAGTACAACAGCTACAAGCCTGCTGCTTGTTTCATTTCGGGGGAATCCTTTAATTCCCTCTGGTTTAAGCAGTCCATTAAACCAGAAGGTCTCTCCTGGGTGAGGTACCAGGAGCAACCACTGCCCAGACTGGTTTTGCAGCTCATTTCTGAAGCAACAGTGCAAGGTGTGACCGTCCACTCTGTCCCCTACAACCTTAGTAACAAGTGCAGGAGATCTGAGCCCCATCACCAGCTGGAACAGCTGGGCTGGGGGGCCCAGAGGAGGGTCTGGGCAGCAGCAGGGACACTGCTGGCTGTCCCCTTTTCTCAGCAAACACTCACATGGGGCTGCAGCTGAAAGCACAGACCTGAGCTCAGCTCCATCTCTGCTGGAGCCACATCCCCCCACACCGTGCAGAGACCCCCATGTGCTCACCCACCACCCCAAGCCCACCCCGGCCCCCAGCCTGCCCTTACTTCTGTGATAGTTGTGCGTGGCCACGAGCGAGCCGCTGGATGGGATGGATGCCATGGTTCCTGATCTTGGTTCTTGTGCAGATCTAAACCTGGGAGCACAGAGGCAGCCATCAGCACCCACCCTGACCCAGGCCTGCACCCCTGAAAGCTGCAGGGGTGTAAATTGAACCAGTGGGATTTCTGGAGAAATGGGACGTGCAACCCTGCACTGGGAACGGCGGCTGGTGCTCACTGCACGTGGATTAAATGCACAGAGCTCCAAGAGCTACATGCAAAGCCAAAATAATTCCCTCATACACAACCGCCTGCCCAGAGCACAGCCTGTCACAGCCTCTTCCCGATCCCCCCCTCCTCGGGTGTTTTTCTTGCAGGAATCCAGCTCCCCTCCCTGGATCAACATCTGGAGTTACAAAATTCCAGGCGGATGTTGCATAAGGAGCAAAGAAACATTCAGCTGGGGCATATACCGAGGATGTTCCTGCAAGGAGTTCCAGCCCCAGCCTGTCCTCAGCAGCCTCCCTATCACCCACAGCCGGGACAAACCTGCCTGCCCTTCTCCTTTGATGCGGTTCAGCTCCAGTTCTGAACTGGAGAAGTTTTTTCCCTCTTCCGGGTACAAAACACCTTCCTGCCAGCAGCTGACTCTTCCCACAGTCTGAGCCCTTATTCCCCAAGCAAGCGCTAAAAAAGGCTCAGAGGGCCAAACGCGCCAGCTGCCAACAGCTGGCGGACACCGAGCCCCATCCGGGAGAGCCAACCGAGGCTCGGGGAAGCTTCCCCCGACATCGTCCCAGCGCAGCCCCCTCGCAAAGCAATCGCCCCGCTCCCCCCGGCCCGGCAGCGCACCTGGGCGGTGTGCGGGTCCGGCGGGTCCGGCGGGCGGGCAGGGCAGGGCAGGGCAGGGCAGGGCAGGGCAGGGCAGGGGGCTCCGGCGCTGGAGCCGCTGTCCGATGGCACCGCACGGCCTGAGCCGCGGCGCTGCCGCACCGCCCCCGCACCGGGCTTTTATCGGCTCCGAACACGCCCTGCCGCGGCATCGCCAATGGCAGCGGGGGCGGCGCCGGACACGTCCCTGCCATCGGTCGCGATTGTCGCGGCCGGGAGAGGGGACACCCGGCGAGGCCACGCGGACTCGCCGCGGAACGGCCCAACAGCGCCCGGAACCTGGAGAGAGGGGGTTGAAAAACCTGCCCGCCCTTCAGCTTTGAGGTGGTTCAGCTCCAGTTCTGAACTGGAGAAGTTTCTTTCTCCTTTCAAGCGATGCTGCATCTAAAATGAGGGTAAACATGAAAAATAAATAAATACGGATTCGAGGGATTTCAAGCTGGCTGGGCTTTATCAGTTTTGGGAGAGAACGCTTTATTTCAGAGGATAAACTTGCAGCAAGGCCAAAGTACAACCTACACCACAGTCCAGCTCCTCTGTGTTCAGGTACCAGGGTAACATCCTGTACAGGTGCTGCTCCATAAACCAGTGGTTTTGTGGGATGTGAGTCTGGGAGAGCCAAGGCAATGGATGTGTGTACGAGGAAGCAGGTCTGTGTAAAAGGAAAAGAAACTTCACAGAAAATATCTTTCTGTAATGGAATGGAAATGGAGTTGAGAACAAAACACTGGGAAAGATGCCAGAGCCTTGAGGTATGTCCACAGAGGCAGTTTGGTAGTTGGTATACCTAAAATGTTGCTCATTTTTTCTCCCCTATAATTGAGTAATGCTCCAGAGCAGAGCTCTGCAGCCCAGCACGCTGAGGGTCTGCAGTAAAACCTTGCCGTTTGGGTGCAGCTGTGGGAAAGAACATTTTTTGGGGGTGATGCTTTAACCACTTTAGGGATTGGAGGCAGGAGGGAGCCCACATCCCAGGCTGGGGTGGTTCTGGCACAAACTCCCCATGCAACGAGGTTCATTCCTCCCCCAGTCTGTTTTTTCTTATTAACCTGGAGTTATTCTTTAAGCACCAGGATGAGGAACCAGTGCCAGGGGAGGCAGCCCTGGGTTGCTCCAGGACATCGATCTCCCTGCACAGCTCATGGGGCAGTAAAAGGGCCGAGCTGCCCTCGGGGGTGTGTTTCTCAGTGGGGTGTGACCACCCCAGCATGGGGACGCTCCATGTGAGCCATGTCTCCAGCTGACCCAAGGCGAAGGCCACACTGACCACTACCATGTGGCCACTGGCATGGACACCGTGTGCACCCTCCCAGGAAAGCAGCCAGGACAGCTTTCAGGGAAAGCCTTGGCACCACAAGTCTGTAAATAAATAGATTATTTCCAAAATTTACCCCAGAGGTTTAAGGGCCAGCAAAAGCACATGTGTGGTCCAGCTCAGGACTGAATTCCTCCAGCTGTGCCTCAGTTTCCCCACTGATAATAGCGACTCAGCGCTTTCCAGGGAAGGATTTGGCTAAAGGTTGTGATGGACTTTGAACACGCAAATTCCAACAGGCAGTTTAAGCAGCCACGTTGTTGTTTTCATGCCCAGCATAAGGCTTTGCTTTTGTGCTGCATGACTGGGTTTGATCACTGGTTTGATTTTGGGGTCCCGACACTCCCAGCCCATTTGCTCCCAGCCCTGCCTCGCTACACAGCATAGAGAGCTCTAGGGCACAGGCTTGGGGGATTTTTCTGGTCCAGAAGGGAAAGATAGAAAGGCTAAAAATTCAGCGCTTCAGACACGAAAAGTCACTTTTGTTTTAGTGTAGCCAGTGTCATCTCTCAGATTCCTCCTCAATTCCCTAGAGATGTATTTCTGCATCCTCCATCCCTCTAAAAATGTACAGAGCAATTAGAGTGTATTGATAGAAAGATTATATTCCATCATGGATTATGTTCTCCCCAGCAGGTACAGGATGGATGTGTATCCCACTGAGCCTGAGTGGGCTAATTGCATTAATTAATGATAGAGCAGAAATGAACAAACCTGTCCCCGTCCCTTTGTGCAATGACACGACTTACACCCACATTTGGGGCTGCCTTTAAAGGATCACCTCATTAAGCAGATAACACCAGGGGTGTGATGCTGCACCCACAGCCATGAGGGGTGAATCGAGGCTTTGCTACTTCAGGGGGATCAGTCTCCAGCAAATCGTGCCTTGTTCTGCTTTTCCTCTCAAAATCAATTCCATTTTGCCTTAATGATGCAGCAGGAGCAGCATGGGTAGGACAGGGCAGCCGGGGAGATTGATGGAGCAGCCAGTCTGGTTTGCCAGGACAAAGCCCATTCTAGGTGTGTTGAAAAGAGAAGATACATTTCATTTATATTGATCAAGAAATGGTAGTTTCAAAACGAGCAGATGACAAGATTTGGATAGATTTTTCTCTTTGGTTTTCCCCTCATTAGAGCCTCTGAGCGGACTGCAACTCTCCTCCGTTTGCTTTTCAGCAAGGTTTCTGTGTTTTCCTTTTTTTTTTTTTTAATCTGGCTTTTAGCTTCTGGCAACTGGCTTTTGTTATCTGCCATTTGTGTGGGCTGTTGGGAAAGAGCCTTTTGCGTCATTTCGAACCTGGCAGAAATTTCTGGAAGCTGGCAAAAGCTGCAGAGCTGAAGGAGCTGCTGCCTCTGGACTCAACCAGCACTCGTGGGCCAGCATCAGTGGGTGTTTGGGGTACCCCAATGGCTTCATGCTGTTACCAGATTCCTTCTAGGGAAGTGACATCCCAGTGGCTTCAGGAATTTGGTCAATAAAAGGCTGCCCCGGAACCCCTTCCCCACCAGAGTATGCAGCGATTTCCTTCCTGGGTAAGAAGGCAGCACTTAGTCCTGGCACAGCAGCAGAATCACGACTGGTTTGGGTTGGAAGGGACCTTAAAGCTCATCTCATTCCAACTCCTTGTCATGGGCAGGAGCACCTTCCACTAATCCCAAGGGCTCCAAGCCCTGTCCAACTTGGCCTTGAACATTTCCAGGGATGGGACAGCCACAGCTTCTCTGGGCAGCCTGTGCAGTGGCACAGACTTGAGCTCTCTACAGTGCTACAAAGCCTGATCCTGCCCCACGGAGGCTTTTCCCTAATTCTCCCTCTGTTGAGGACCTCTTGCTGCAGAGGAGGGAGCAGGCAGGACCAGTGTTCAGGCTTGTCCTTCTTTCCCCCTCCTTCCTCTCTCGCTCCTCCTCCTCCTTCTCAGCTGCCTTTTCTCGGCTCTGTTACTCATTGCCAGGTTTGGGATTAGGGCAGCGTCTGCCCGGCACAGGCAGCTGCTGCCACCTATGGATAATAAAAACCCAGAATATTCACCCCAGATGCCACATTAGGGCCATCTCTGGTCAGAGCCAGAGCAGCTGTGACACCAAGCCGGTGCTCAGGTTGTGGCCCGACAGAAATCCCTGGGCATCTTCCCCTGCTTGTACAAGTTTAAACTGGAAAAGGGAATGTCCTGGAAATGCATGGAAAGACTTTCCTTAAGCACAGCGCTTGAGCAGCATATTTTACCTGTCACCTGGAAATCGTGCTCTGCCTTTCTGGGACATGTGCAGCAGTGAGCCAAGTGCCACCTTGGCAGGAGAATAAACCAAAGTCGGATCAGGGCACAGACCACTGTCCCCATGGTGATGGGAGCAGCTCTGCTGTCCTCACCTGCAGTCTGATTTCCGAAAGGGCACAGGGAATTGGCACCAGGACCCCCAGAATTCTGAGTCTGATCTGAAAATACACTGTGGAGAGAGTTAGACAGAGAGTCACAAACTGTCTGATTTGTCTATGCAAAAGGGATGTCTCCAATTTGGAAAAGCCAGTGAAGAGAGAC
Source organism: Cnemophilus loriae (assembly GCA_013397755.1). Taxonomy (NCBI): domain Eukaryota; kingdom Metazoa; phylum Chordata; class Aves; order Passeriformes; family Corvidae; genus Cnemophilus; species Cnemophilus loriae. Next base: position 573,092 of record VZTF01000260.1, on the reverse strand, counting down.
AACAGCTGCTTGCTGTAATCCAGAGGCTTGTGGTGAACTTGGTTCCACAAGTTCCTGACTTTTGGTTCATCTGTTCCTCTCTAAAAACTGGAAAATCATCTTGCAGGAACCAGCAGCAACACTGAGCAGGATCCATCTCTGCAGAAATCTCCTAGACCAACAACTCCTTTGTGGAATCAGGGGAGATGCCACTACCAGTCACTACCATCACATGAAAACAAATTATTCACCAGTATAAATCCTAGGGCTTTGATGGGGGTTGGTTCAGCAACAAATTTTCTCATTAAGTTCCCTGATCCTCTCTTCACCCTCTGGATGCATCCAAAGCTTATGCTGTTATCCAGGTATCTCCTTTAACATTTCCACTAAAGCCATCAGAGGATGTGGGCAGCCAGGGCTCTTTTCACTCAGTGGCTGTGGTTTGATAGGAAAAGCCATCCCTGGGATTAATCAGGCTTTTCCTAACTGGGAGATGTGCATGGCTGCCAAAACAAACACATCAATCTGGTGTAGCTTGACACAGCACCAGACACCCTTGCTGGAAACCCAGCATGGTCCAGGGGCAAGGCAGCATCCTGCAAACAGCACTAAACCACAGGGCAGAGGTGCCTTATCTCATTTGGGCTTGACCTAGATTGGGCTCTGCCCCCTCCTCGGCTCGCAGGGAGATTTAAGGGATCAGCGTCTCGCAGCCCCCCCAGATGCTGCATCCAGGCGCCAGAAATGTCACAGTGTCCCTGACGAGATGTGGCTGAAATGGTGTTTGTCTCCTTCCCTGGTGCTAAAAGATATTTCAGGGCATGGAAATGTTCATCCTGGCTGCTTCCCAGAGGGACAGTGGCTCAGGCTGAGCAGTTTTATCCTCCACAGCCTCGACCCCATAACTCAGATGTTTGCTGGAAAAGGGTTTCCTGGAGGAGCATCCCCTGGAGCTGTGTGCTACCACTGGCACCCAGGATGAATGGGGACAGTTTCTAAAGCCTTTAAGCATTGTCCCTCCAGCACTGCTACCTCAGATCACCTCGGAGCCCCAAGGGCTGTGACTAAACCCCACTGGGCAGGTCCCAGTGGTGTGAGCACCATGGTGGGTCCTAAGGAGCAGCCCACCCTTCACAAGGACACTGCTGTCCCATCAGGGATGACACCAGACTCCGTCCCCAGCCGGCCAAGTGGCTGGAGGACTTGGATGTCTTGTTATCACTTCCAAAGTTTATTTTTAAATCTCTGGCTCCAATTTAAAGGTATCAGCAGCATGCACTGAGTGCAGGACCTCAAAATACTCCCTTTTCTCCTCCTTCCCCTGCCTTTCTGTCCCATAAATCCTGTCTTATCTCTCCTCTCTGGGTCTACAACATGAGCATGAGCTGAAAAACCTGCTCATGTTAAAAGTCCATGGAATCTACTGCATCGCTGGAAGTGTTCAAGGCCAGTTTGATGAGGCTTTGAACAAACTGGTCTAGTGGAAAGTGTCCCGGCCTATGGCAGTGGGGTTGGAATGAGATGATCTTTAAGATCTCTTCCAACCCAAACCAGTCTGGAATTCTATAACCCTACGATCTCTTCCTGTTTGGTGCCTTGGGCCAGGAGTTTTGCCAGGCAAACACACTGGGAGGGTCATGACTTGTAAACACAGGGACCTGGGAAGTTTGACTTCAAAGCCAGCCCCAGGTAAACATGCTCTAGAAAGCCCTGAGATGTACAGCAGGGAACCTCATCCTGTTTTAACACCAGTTAATCTGGGGTTCAGCTGCAATGGGAATGTCTGTTCTGTGTGCACCAGCGGTCAGGACTGCCACGGGATGCACGATGTGAGCACGAGCAGAGGATGGTCAGCACCTTGGTGTTTCGAGCTTGTCCACTCCCAGCAGATGGCAAATGCTGAAGCATCAGGGTGCAAAGCCTCTGCAAAGCCTCCAAAGCTGGTGTGGAAGGAGCTGGAAGCCTGACCACAGGAAGAAGGAAATCCAACAGCCTCCACTCTGTTCACAAAGTGCCTTTTAGAGGACAACCACTGCCCTACCCACCTTGGATCTGCTTTTCCGATGGCTCTTGCATGAGGCCAGGCTGCACTTCTTCCCTTCAAGGACTGTATCTCTATTTCTTTGCATAGAAAGAAAATAGCAATTTACAGCCATCCCTCTGTTCAGCCCCAACTTTTCCCTTGTGAGACCAGAGCTTCTGGAGCAACATCCGGGCTGGCATTCCTCGTGGCTGCCATCTGCCCTGCCCAAACCCCCTCCTTCAGAGGAGACCTGGTGCATTTTATAACGACAAACACACAAGTGCTCAGTGAGCTGAACACTCACGGGCAGAAACACCCCCAGAGCCAGGCAAATCCAGGCAGGCAGCCTGGGGTGTTCGCATCCCAGATCCATACAAATTACCGGCGCTGTGGATTATTCCCTCTCCCAGTCACACTGTGCAGGCCTCTTGGGGAAAAAAAATAAATTCCAGTTGTTACGTCTGGGCAAATGGAAATTTTAGCACAGCTTAAAGCACCAAATCTCAACCCAGGGGCTGTGGGGCTGGATGGGGTGGAGGTGATGAGGAAGGGAGTAAGAGGTCCCTGCCATGTTTGTGTGCAGCCTGCCCATCCCTTCCGGGGAAGGGGGGTTTCTGTTTTCTTGAGTCACCCTAAATCATTTGGTGATGGTTTATGGGGAGGGTGAATCAAGCCTAAATATGATGTAGGGGAATTGTTTCAGCTGGGATGTGGATCTGACACGGGATGGAGGGAGACGAGGCGCTAAACTTCAGCCACCCTCGGATTCCGCTTGCTCGGGTCCCTGTTATTTTACACGGCTGAACGTTTAAGGGCAAATTTACACCGTTTTTTGTGAGGGAAAATTATTCTGCTCAGGCATGGCAGTTGAGCTTGATGGTCCCCCGGGACCACATGTGTTCAGTGAAGCCCTTGGCCCCGGGTGCCAGCCAAACCTGGGCACACAGCTGTGGCATTAAGCCTCTTGAGGCTGGGGGTAAAGTGGCTTAAGGGAGCTGGGATTAGCCAGGTCTGACAGCCCTCTCTCCTACTCAGGTCCTGGACTATTTATAGGCCGATGGGCTGTCAGGCTCTATTTCAGTGCAGAACAGGGCACTGCCCAGTTCTCTTCTTCCTGCCTGGGAAAAGGGGTGGAAACTAAAATTCTTCCTACTGGAGAAGGAAAGGAGACAGGAGAGGTCCATCACCTGGCTGAGCTGACCAGAATTTACTCCATCCCCATCTTCATTATTAAACTCAGCCATTGCTCTGCTGAAGGCAGTTCCCAGGCTGCCTCAGCCCTTGTGTGAAAAAAGGGCAAAGCACTAAAATATGGATAGGAAGAATAAGGGATTTATAAACCTCTTCCTCCTCCATGTTATCACACTTGCTGTCCATCTCCAGCCCATCCAGACCTGTGGTAAAGCTTCTGCCCCTGTCCCAAAACAAGGCTGGGGTAATCTTTTTAAATCCTCTTACAGCCTTCTCCTTGGAAGTTTCTTTTTATTTTTCCTGGCATTCAGTGCATTTTGTGTTGTGCAAGGAATGCTTCATAAAAACAAAAGATAGCTTGACTATCATATTTCTAAGAAAATACCAGTGAGCTATAATATTCATTAAAAAATGCCTCCCTTTAAGCACTAATGAGAAGTTAGGAACATTTTTATCCACAGGATGAGTAAGTTTTTAATCATTAGTCTAGGAAGGTAAGAGTATCTTCATAAGGGTACCTAATTTAGTTGTTAAATTCACTGGAAGGATGGTCTGGGCCATAAAATTGTTCTGGATTATTTCATAGCTTTATTCAAAATTAGCTTTCTTTTGACCTATATTTGGCTTTGGGACACAGAAAATTTTGGATTGGCCTCAGAAATGCACAGCTGACACAGATATAAATATTCTGACCACTACATATTACTTTTTTATGCAAAGAAAATGTCATTATATTACTCAAGGAGATTACTTATGGTTTCCTTGTCCTCCTAAGGCTTGAACCCCATTTCCCGTTAAATGAGATGATGTCGATAAATCACAAATTCTTGAGCAGCCTCCATACGTGTTGCAGGTGCAGAAAGCTGTTTTGCTCTGTTTGTCCCTTGCTTTGCCACTTGCTCCTGGGCTGATGCGTTCCCAGCGAGGCACAGAGGTGGGGCAGTGCCCTCAGGGTCTGCCCAGGGTCGTGTTTGTGCCATGGAGGGACCCCTGTCCTCCCAGCCCCTGTGGGAGCACAGCCCTTCTGCACCACTGGCCCCACTGGGGGCAGAGCAAGGGATGTGGGATTTGGTGGGCCCCTCCAATCCCAGCCCTGTCCCTTCACTCCCAGGCTGCCACAGGGAGTCCAAGTCCCCTGGGCCAGCACTTCCATCATTTCCCTTGTCTTCCAAAAAGCCCTTCCCTCCATCTGTCTTCCTGCCATCCCTCTATCTCTAGTCTCTCCATCTCCTCCATCCCTTCATCTCCCTCTCATGTCTTCATCTTCCATCTCTTCTGTTTCTCCATCTTTAATCTTCCCATCCTTCCCCCATCCCCCTATCTTCCATCCTGCTGTTTCCTTCTGATTTCAGTCTTCCATCCCTCCATCTTCCCATCCCTCCATTTTCCAGCCCTCCGCCTCTCCATTTCTCCTCCATTTTTCCCATCCTTCCATCCTTCTGCCTTCAGTCTCTCCACCTCCCTCTCATGCCTTCATCCTCCATGTCTCCTGTCTCTCCATCTTTCATCCTTCCACCTTCCTCCCACCTCTCCATCTTCCATCTCGCTGTCTCCCTCTGACTTCAGCCTTGCAGCCTTCCACCTTCTCACCCTCTGCCTTTCACCCCTCCATCTCTCCCCACCTCTCCATTTTTCCCCATCCCTCCATCTTCCCCCCATCCCTTTATCTCCCATCCTTCCACCTCCTTCCCATCCTTACACATTCCCTC
>VZTF01000260.1:541332-567915 GCA_013397755.1 Cnemophilus loriae | reverse complement strand
CCTCCCCCCACCCTGCTTTTGGAATCATAGAATCCTCAAATGCTTTGGGTTGGAAGGACCTTAAAGATCATCTCGTTCCAATCCCCATGCCATGGGCAGGGATGCCTTTAGCTCCTTGGGGAAGGAATAAAAAAAATTCCCCAATTCCCAAAGCGATCCTGCATCTGCCCCCGTGTGCCAGGGGTCTGCAGGGGGGAGAGCGACCCGCACCCTGGACTGGGAGCTCCAGGACCGGGCATCTCAGCGGAGCCGCAAAATGGCCAGATCCGGGCTGGCTGGGTTCAAGGGCAGCAGGGACGGGACAGCCGCCGCTCCTGCTGCCCAGGGAAGCTTCTCGCTGGGAATGTTATCACCCGCATGACTGAATCGCTATTAGAGCAGCAAACTCCTCCTGACCTCCTTTACTTCTATGGGCAGATTCGTGAAATTGGATTTTATTAGACGTCAGATTAAAGCTCCTAATTGTGCCCGGTTTGTGTGCAGCTGCAGAACCATGGCAACGCCGGGAGATGCCAGGACAGCTCCCCGGATATATTCCTTTGCGTTTTAGCCTCCTCCCTCTGTTCCATCCAGTTTCATGGCAGCAAAATATAATAAACCCCCCCAGTGCAGGCTCAGAGGAGCCCTCGGCAGCCTCGCTGTTCGCAGCCCTGCTTGGGGGAGCAGGCGAGGGCTATTTTTGTCCACCCCATTTTGCAGACACCCCTGCTGTCACCTGAACTGTGCCCAGCTGGGGAGTGGTGAGGGCAGCCCGGGAGGACGGCCACCCTCGGCTCCTCCCAGGGCACCCACGACATGGAGGAGATGCCCTCGGGTTTGGAAAGAACGAGAAGGCAGCAGGAGCAGCCCTGAGCAGAGCAGCAGGAAGGTTTTCCAGGGAGGAAGGGCACCTTCGAAGCATCGATGACGTAGCTCTGGGAACTGGGGGTCTCCGCGAGGGCGGTGGAGGGCAGGATGCCGAAAAACACGGCATCTTGCCGAGACTTGGAGGCTGGACGTGGCAGCCCGAAATAGCCCGGCCGGCCTCCTCCGGAGGCAGGCTGGCTCTGACCCAGCCCGGGCAGAGCTGCCAGACGAGGCCGGGCACCCCCGGGTGCGTGGTCCAGCGGGAAGGTGGGGCGAGCGGAGGACAGCCTTTCCCGAAGGGCTGGGAGGGGGCTGGCACAGGGGGGCTCTTTTGACGCGCCTGCCTCTTCCCCCGCAGCCTCCCCCAAAAGGCAGCTGCGTTCCCACCGCCATCCCCATCGCCGCCCGCCCCGGCCAGCCCCGCGTAGCCCAGCAGCATGGGGAAGGAGAAGACGCACATCAACATCGTCGTCATCGGGCATGTGGACTCTGGGAAATCCACCACCACCGGGCACCTCATCTACAAATGCGGGGGCATCGACAAACGGACCATTGAGAAATTTGAGAAGGAGGCTGCCGAGGTGAGGAGCCCGCCCCTCAGCCTGCCCCCACCCCGCGTTCCCACCCGCGTGGATGCTCCGCACTGATCCCCACGAGTATCCCGCAGGCAATATTCCCCCTTTGCTGGTGCTGCCCTTCTCTTACCTTCTATTTCTCCCTTTGTTCCCATCTATTTTTCGCCCTCTGCGCCCCTGGGTCTTCCCGACTTCTCTGGCCTTGGGAAAATAGGCCATTTGGGCGCTCGCCACCTTCTTTTCTGGAGCTGGGGGACTCCCTGCTGCTGGCTGTTAATGAGGGCAGGGGCACAGTGAGGTCTGCAAGATGGGTTAGGGAACCAGCAGTAATCACCAGGATTCTGGAAAAACCACAAACCGTGGTGCTTCAAGGCATGAAATTCCTTCTAAATATGGTGCGTGAGGGGGAAAACCTGATAATCCCTTCCTGCCTAGGTCACGGCTGCCTGAATTTCACTCTGAAGCATCAGTTTCCATAGCTGGGGACAAAGTGCAGTGTCAGCTGGACCACTCATTTGATCCAGTTGAAAAACCCCGTTCCCGTTTTCCTCAGGCAGGTGGTCTGATGAGTAGTGTGATTGGTAGCCTATGATACAGAAAAGCTGGCTGGAAATCTGAGCATTTATGTTAAATTCTTTGGTTTGACCCTTGTAATGGTGGCATTTATAACAATTTTATCGTGCATGCGTTTAGAAGCTGTCACATAGCCAAGCACCACCCGATACCTGTAACATGGCAAACCCCGAGATGAAAGAGGAAGAAACAGTCTTGGGAAGAAAAATGTGAATTGTGAGTGCCGAGAAATTAATGATGGTAAATTCTAGAGAGCTGGGTGAGCTGGGAACAGCCTGGCTGTGTTATCCATAGGGCAGCTCCTGTCACTCAGAAGATTGCTTGTCGTCATCGCTCCGGGAATGCAGATATCCCCTCCTTTTTTTTTTTTTTTTTTTTTTTTCTGGGGACAGACCCCCAATTTGTTTCAAAAAAAAAAAAAAAAAAAATATTTACAGAGCTGCCACTTTTGATTTCACATTTTGCTGTCTGTCTGAACCTTTTTCATTTGCCGATAGCATCTGAGCTAAATCCCTTTTTTCCTTGCCTCATTTTCAGTCTTTCTTTCCCGTCCGTAAGCCAAGAGCCTCTTCCTTCATACAAAATGATCCCTCTCCCCTGGTTTAAAATGATTGCTGATATCCTTCCATAAATTCCCCTCCTTTACCTATAAGATCAGATAAGGCATGATAAGGTTATCGTCGATGTGATTGCAGTGATTTTAATTGAACAGACACTTTCACTGACTTGCCAGGATCCGCGGGCACCGGAGGCTGCTATTAATAGCCTATTGACTGAGCTTACAGACTCCATTTTCTGATGCAGGGCTGGGGAAGGGTTTGCTTCCATTAGGTGGCATTCACAGGAAATGGAGGCCTGCGTGCACCCAAAAAGCCAACAAAAAACCCAGGGTCTGTTATTTTATTTAAGAGAAAAGAGCGAGGATTTCTCCCTTTTTTTCTTTTGATGCAAGGGCAGAGGTAACAGTATCTCTGAAAGAAGAGTTGTTCTGTTTTAAAGAAAAATAAATAATCAGTATTTGTGGCCTCCGAATAGAAAGCTGTCCCTCTGCTGGAGTTCGATCAGGGAAAATCAGGCTATTTCTGGCACTGAACAGGGAAGGTATTGTGCAGAGCTAGATAATGCCCTGGATTTTTCAACACCAGCTCTGGGTAACTGAATACACCCCATGAAAGGAGGGAAACTGCTAAATAAAGGATCTCATTTGTCTTCACGTTACGTGTGATGCCGAGCTCTGGGGCGGTCTCACACGTGATGAGCAGCTGGTTGTGTGTGTGGACATGGCTGATGGCAAGAAGGTGCTGATTCCCACTCAGCTGCCGTGGGAGGGCCAGGGGGCTACTCTGTGCCTCAGTTTCCCCATCCAGAAGGGAGGGAATAGGCTGCTGATGGGGGAGAGGCTGTGGGATGTGCTGATTGACCTCCTCCCCGAGAAGAGTTCATTATTAATGCAATGCACAAATGAACCATTCCCTGCTGTATCTCCATTTCCAGCAGTAAATGAGCACACTGATGACTCCTCCCTGTTCCCTGGGAAGGGCGAGCTCGATGTGCATGTGGGAAAGGGTTAACCTGGCCCCATCCCTGGAAGTGTTCAAGGCCAAGTTGGATGGGATTTGGAGGAACCTGGTCTAGTAGAAGGTGCCCGTGTCCTTGGCAGAGGGGTTGATATGAGATAATCTCTGAAGTCTCTTCCAACCCAAACCATTTTGTAATTCTAAAAACCTACAAGCTCCTGCTCTACCCCTTCACTAAATCCAGTGTCAGGAGGATGTTCAGGAGCAGAGACTTGATTCTGGATTTTTCCATCCCAGTGAGAGCTCACAGCTTCCCACCGGAGATGGGGCGTCACCTCCTCGACCTGGCGTCCCCTCTGAGGAGGGGAAGTCTTGCCCCTGGCTTTAGGATTTTGCCCGTAATCCTCTGGAGCAAGCTGCAAAGTCATCGCAGCACCCAGCCGTTATGAAACACGCTGTCACCATTAATTCCTTGTGCTAGCTGGAAACAGGGCTGGAGTGTGGGAGATGGAGCAGACCAGCCCCCGGGCATGGTGTGGGCAGGGCAGGTTTGGATGTGATGCTGTGTTCTCTTTCTTGGGGAGGCTCATCACTGGAGCATTCGGGGCCTGCCATCGGGAAGTGCTTCCTTCTGACCGGTGATTGATAATAGGCCAGAAGAAACTGTGAAGTCAGGGAGCAGAGGGATGGATGGGTGGATGGATGGGTGGATGGGTGGATGGATGGATGGGAGCAGGGTATCACAGCTCTGACCTTGCATAGCAGTAGGAGGCCATTAAATCATCTGCAAATGACCTAAATTCCTTTCTCTACCTTAAAACCCCCTTGTATCTGAGGCCAAGAGCTGATGGCTGCAGTCCATTTCAACCCCTTGCTTTGGCCAGGCTCCCCTGGCTGCCCCAGCACACAGCGTGGTCAGCAAGGGTGGGCTTGTCCTGCCCCATCTCCACCTTGGCAGGATCCCGGCTCAGACTGGGAGCATGACCTCCGTGCTGCAGGGAAATCCTGCTCTCCCTGGTGCCGTGATGGCAAGGGGCTCCACCCCAAAGGAGAAGGCACTTCAGAAGTGCCACCGTGGTTTTACCAGGGAATGTGCTTTATCACAGGGCAGAAAGGTTTACTGGAGCTAATCTCGCCCAGCATGATTTCCTGCATTACAATGTTGGCTGAGATTTTGGCCATTTGGCAGCGACAGTTGGTCTGGCTGCATCTCACAGTAGCTTTTCCTGTGAATTTGCACACTCTGTGGCAAAAATCAATCACGTTTCTATTCTGCTCGTAGCAACCATCTCTCATTTCATTTTCTTTTAACCCATTCCACTCCTACACCCCTGCCAGTTTTGGGCTCACGTGTGTAGCATTGCCCTTTCCCACTTAGCACCTGCCTCACAGGTCTGAGTCATGGATTAAAATCACAGAATCAGAGAATCATTTAGGTTGGAAAAGCCCTCTAAGATCATCGAGTCCAACCAGCACTGCCAAGCCCACCACTAGACTATATCCCTACGTGTGGATCTCTGTGAAACCGTGGGAAATAAAACAAAATAAATCTCATAAACAGACATTTTTCAATAACTCTATTAAGATTAGGAAATGGGATAAGTATATAATATCTTCTCAGAGACATTTAATGTGACAAGAAGAAGCTTTCCATGTTTCTGTACAGGATTTCCCAGCAGCAGTGCAGGACCATGATGTTTCATGGAGGAGACCTCATGGGTTGCTGCTTTCAGGTCCTGCCCACCCAGCCCCGCAAATTCACTTCATGGCTCTTCTTCCAGCCTCTCCTGCATCCTGTTGGGGAACATGTTGAGAACAACATCTCCTTTCACTTGTATTTATTAGTAGATAGACCATAGCTCTCACTGAATTTAGGGAATTTTGCCTTTAATGTTTGCGATGTGACCCTGTGTGAGCTTGGGAAGTGCCCTGGAGGGTGGGAGGCCATCACCAGTGCTGTGGGCTTGGTTTTCTCACTGGTTCTTGCCTCTGTGTTGGCCAGATGGGGAAGGGGTCCTTCAAATACGCCTGGGTGCTGGACAAGCTGAAGGCTGAGCGTGAGCGTGGCATCACCATTGACATCTCTCTGTGGAAGTTTGAGACCACCAAGTACTACATCACCATCATTGATGCCCCTGGCCACAGGGACTTCATCAAGAACATGATCACCGGCACCTCCCAGGTGAGAGATGGGGCCCAGGGGGTGGGGGGCTGCTGGAGGGGGGAGGCTGAGGCTTGCTCACAAGCCCAAGGTCACATAGGTGCTGTAAGAGTCCTTTTGGAGGTGGGGAGTTGCGAGAGCAGACATCGAGGAGTGTTCAGCAGGGTCCACCTGAGAGACTGGGTGGCACCAGGGGACCCAGCACGCCATGGTCCTGCACCTCCCTGGGTGTCTGGGAGAAAGGGTGTCTTTGGGCACAAAGAGGTGGTTTCTCCACCCAGTTTCCACCCACACAAGAAGGTGGGATGAATGTGGCCTACCTGGGAGCTGGGATGCTGTGAGCTACAGGCCTTTGTGTGAGGGTATCTCCACATTATTTTAGCCTCAGTCAAATGAGATATACAAGAAACTTCCAAGAATCCCCTAGGTTTTATTGGATAAAGGAGGCTCCACAGATGTTTTCTCCTTCCTTTTCCTCAAAACAGCTGTCTTTGTCCCACATTATGTTGCCAAACCCAATTGTCTACCCTTCCTGAGTGGGGTGGTTTCCCCTCATTGCACTGTGGGACATTCCTGCGTTTCCCTGTGACTGATGGGTGCTGGGTGAACCCCACTACATGCCCAGTGAGATTTCCATTGAGGTGCCAGTTGGGCTGGCCATGGCTTTCTGCCAAACCCTGGCAGCTTCAGCTGTGTGTTCTGGGTACAAAAGTAATCTGGGGAACAGTTTCCATGGCTGGAGTCACACCCATCACCCAGGGAGGTTTTTTAGTAGGGTTTCAAATAAAACCTTGTCTGTAGATGATCAAGATGAGGTCCTGGTCAGAGTTATGCAGACTTGAGGGATCCACCCTGGTTTCTCACCCACAATGCAGAACCATGTGGGGTTGGTGAGTCTGAAATAGCACAGTTGGGTCAGTTTTGAGGTGGATCAGCAGGGTTATGGGTAGCAGCTGGCAGGGAGTCCCTCAAAGCCCTCAGGGGTGTCACCAGGGCCGTGCAGCAATTCATTTGCTCTCTCTCCCCAGGCTGACTGTGCTGTCCTGATCGTCGCTGCCGGTGTGGGTGAATTTGAAGCCGGCATCTCCAAGAACGGGCAGACCCGTGAGCACGCCCTGCTGGCTTACACCCTGGGGGTGAAGCAGCTCATCGTGGGCATCAACAAGATGGATTCCACAGAGCCCCCCTACAGCGAGAAACGCTATGACGAGATCGTCAAGGAGGTCAGCGCCTACATCAAGAAGATCGGCTACAACCCAGCTACAGTTCCCTTCGTGCCCATCTCGGGCTGGCATGGAGACAACATGCTGGAGCCCTCTCCCAATGTAAGTGTGCCTTGTGTTAGACTTCTCCCCCATCCTGAGGATCCTGAGCCGGGCTGGAGATGAACTCCGTGCTCTGCAAACGTTTCATGCACCCGTTGTGCACAAAGGCCAGTGCTGGCAGCGCAGATGATGTGTCACGGAGCTCTGCTTGGCCCTGGGCAGGATGAATGGGCTCTCTTCATAGTTCATGGGTGCTGTACCCTGGCCAGGCACCCCAGCAGCTAAATGTGAGCATCTTCAGGAGATGATCTGTCTGGCTTTGCTTCTGGGCTGAGATTTGAAGTTTTTGCCTTGTCAGAACTCATGGTGACATTAGAGCAGCAATTGTCACTCTCAGCAGGGGCAGCAGGTGTGTTTTTAGGGCATTGTTTCCTGAGGGGAATCACACAATCTGGTGTCAGGCTTGGAGCAGTTCCCACCGTGCAGCCGGGCTCCCTCGTGCTGGGTCTCAGGTCCCCTTTCCCATTGATGCTCTGTGTCACTGCGGTGGCCAAACCTCCACATCCAGTGCGGAGATTTCACTCCTAAAGGTGACCTTTTCTTGAGGAAGTACCAGGTTTCCCATGCTGAAACCACAGTTCCCTATAGCATCCATTTGGGGCTGCTCCTTTTCCAGTTGGTTTTTACTCCCTCTGTGATGGGGATGGTGGGGAGACAAAGGCAGGGTGCTCTGGGTGGCTCTGTGCCATCATTTCATGCAACAGAAGGAAGAGCTTAAGAAGGATGGAGGTTTTTGTCAGACAGGCTGCCCATAACACTTGTTACTCTGACACTGGTTTTGTTGGAGAAAAAGCTGCCTCAGGGTTAGTCTTCTAAAGAACTGATGGGCTGGAAAGTTCTAGCAAGAGGAAGGTCCCTGCTCTCCTGATAACTTCTGTGTGACCTTGAGCAAGTTGCCCAGATCAGACACCCCAGGAGTCCCTTGTGAAACCAATGGGAAATTTGATGCTTAGGGGCACTTCAGGACATCACCTGTGGATTACAGGGCAGGGCTCTGTGAGGAAGGAGGAAATCCATGAGTCCAGCAGCAGCTGAGGGAGGTCGGGGATCACAAGCCTGAGCAAGGGGAGTGCTGCAATGCAAACTCACACAGTCATGAAACACAGCTCCTGCCCTGCACAGGAAAGGCAGCTCACTTGGGATGGCTTGGAAGGAAGGAATTATTGGGGTGCTTGGGAGATTCCTGTTCCCTGAGGAGCAGAGCTGGGATAAAGGTCAGCCACGGCCATGCCAAACCCAGCCCCGTGGTTCCTGGGTGCCTCAAATCAGGCAGGCTCCAAATGTCAGCAGCTGCTGGGCCGGGAAGATGATCCTGAACAATTCTCCTATTAATAGGCAGCAGAGGGGAGGCACGGAGCAGGAGGGCTCAGTGGCCCCCTTCCTCCAGAGGGGTCTCAGGGCAGGTTCTCAGTGTGATGTGCTGCCTGAGAGAAGGCAGGGGATGAAATAACTCCCTCCTCTGTCGTAAGGAGGCAGCTGGCTCCTGAGTGCTGCCTGAGCTAGGGAACTGGGGAGAAAACCTGGCCTGGTCTGGAACAGCATGAGCTCTGCTGGAGAGGGTGCAGGGACAGACTCCTCCTCCCCATATGGCACCACCTCTGGGAAAGCTCAAGCAGGAACCTGGTGTAGACGTCTATTCTCTCCTTCCTTCCCTGAAAAAGCTCTGATTATTTTCGCTTGTAATTTCTGGACAGGTTTCACTGAAGCACAAGGCAGTCAAGTGACTTGTCTGTCTGTCAGGGGACTTATCAGAAAGTGGGGATTAGAGCCATGATGTCACTGCAGCTCCTGTTGCCTCTGAGCAAGGAGGGTGTGGTGGTACATCAGGCTGGGACCAGCTCTGTGTGGGAGACTCCCGCCCACATCCCTGTTGCACAGAATCCCAAGGCCAACTGCAAAAAATGGCAGCTGGGCTGTGCTTCCATCAAAGTTTGGCATTTGAGAGCTTTTTGGGAAGTGGGGTGTTCTGTGAAGCAGCTTTGTGATGCTGCAGCTGGCGGAACGGGGCCATTCCATGTGGTTTGGGAGACTTTCACCCCACGAGATGCTGAAACCCAAACACACCCAGCCTCTGGTGCCAGGGAGTGGGGTGGCCTGGGGCTGCAGCCTCAACACTGGGGTGTGTGTGTGGGGGTGTTGAGGTGTTCATGGTTTGGGGGAAGTCAGAGAAAGGCAACTGCTCTGTAAAATAGACTTTGAGCGTAAAAGAGCAGGAGCTCAGCTGTTACTTTGGGGAGCTGGAGCCTGTCTGCCTGCAGGATTTGGTCATATCCTGCTTTTGCCATAGGAGTGGTGGAGTAGAAATTGCTCTTTGGGAAGCAGATTTGGGGAATACATGACAGAGGTTTTATTTGGGTGGCCGCAGGAGGCAGCACAAACCAGGTTTTGCAGACGCTTTTCACCCTGAGGCCATGCTGAGCTTTCCCAGAGATTTGTTCCTAGAAGATCTCTAAGTTCGCCTTTACCTGATTCTTGGCATGTCAGAAGTTCCCTGGAGAGAGGGATGGCTCTGACAGCCAGGTGTCACGGGCAGAGGTTGTCATTATCCCGTGTGCCAGAGCCGTGTGGGGCAGAGGGATGGGAGCTGTGGGCACTTGGTGGCCGTCATCCTCGAGAGCAGAGCCCGTGGGCAGGTGGCCACCAGGCAGCTGCTGGCATAGGTCCCTGCCCGGCGTTTGGGCCATGCGACAGCGGAATAGGGGGAGGTCTGAGTCATCCTGCACATCACACGAGGCTCCCTCACTGCCTGGATGGAGTTTTCATTTTGCCAAGCTGTTGCCTGGCGCTGGGTCTGGCTGCGCAGCGAGAGCTGCAGTGCCCTGGGAAGAACCCGCTGCAGAAGTGTCCCCAGGCTCCTCCTGCCACTGCCACAAGAAGGACAAGTGTCAGACGTGACCCTCTGAAGGAGGCTGACCTGAATGCTTTGGATACAGGCTGAATTCCCTGGCTGCATCCCGTCTTTCCCTCTTTCCTTCCCAAAACTGGTGCAGATTGCAGGATAGGAAACCAGCCTTGGCATAGCCATATCCTCCAGGGGTGGCTGTGAAGCTGGGGGCATTTTGGGGGTCTTGCTTCACCCCAGCCCCTCATGCCCACTGCACTGTGCCACTGGTGTTGGTGCTAAAGGAAAAAAGCCACATCCACAAAGTGTGTGATGGATTTGGGACACACAGGAAACATTTGACATTGGAATGGGAAAATACTGTCTAACCTCTCTGTGTAGAGGCAGGGGAATGGCCTTGCAGACTCTGATCTCTGCTTGTTGTAGTAGGGTTGTCTCAGACCCAGGAATAAATTTTCCTTGCCAGCAAGCTCCAGGTGTTGCTACAACATCCAGATGTGCAGCATCTCCCCAGTAAAGCACTGCAGTTCCCTGCATTTAACCACGGTACCTGAGCACATTTCCACCCCTCTCTGCCTCTTTTCTGGGCAAGTTTTAGTTTCAAAGGTCCAATTTAGGGCAGGGGAAGGGAACATCTGTGAAAAGCAATCCTGTCCCTTGCCAGCTGGGTTTCCAGCATCCTCCCAATCCAGGGTTTAGAATCCAGACCCTGGAGGTGATAGCAGGAGTGAGTGGGGAGAAGCATTTGTCTGGGGCTTACCTTGGAGAAGCTTGGATCCCAGGACTGAAGGTTGAGCACTTTGTAGCTGGTACTTGGCTGCAGACCCTGTGGTCCCTGTGCTGGAGACAGCGTTCCTGGAGGGCAGGATCCAGGCAGCTGGTGCAGTGCCCATGGGTTGGTGTTGGAAGCGGGGGCTGTGAGTTTGCTGGCTTTAAGCACTTCCATCCTTTTTCTCCTGTTCATGGATGTCCTGCTCATTTCTAAGAGAGAGGGGGAGTTTGAGCAAAGGGGGACAGATAAGCCTGCAGGGATGGTGGAGTGGAAGGAGCTCCCCAGCCCCATGGTAAAGCCAGGACATGGCAGGACTGACTTTATGGAGGTTGTCCTGGTGGGACATCTCTCTGGGTTCACTCTGGGTGCTGAGGACAGGCTTGGAAAGTGTTCAAGGCCAGGTTGGATAGGTCTTGGAGCAATCTGGTCTAGTGGAAGGTGTTCCTGCCCATGGCAGAGGGGTGGAACAAGATGGTCTTTAAGGTCCCAAACAACCCAAAGCATTCTGTGGTTCTATGGTTCTCTGTTGCTGCTCTGTTCCCAGATGCCTTGGTTCAAAGGCTGGAAGGTGGAGCGCAAAGAAGGCAACGCCAGTGGGGTGTCCCTCTTGGAGGCCCTGGACACCATCCTGCCCCCGACCCGCCCCACAGACAAACCCCTGCGCCTGCCCCTCCAGGATGTCTACAAGATTGGAGGTGAGCCTTGCCACTCCTCTGCCTGAACTGGAGTCTTCATTCCATGGGAATCTGGGAATCACATTTCCAGGTTTTGGGAAACTGGAGGGATTTGACTCTTCAAACCAGAGATAATGCTGGAGAAAAGGGTGGTAGCTGCAGGTCAAAGACCCCATTTGAGCCTGTGCTGTCTAGGGTGGAGGGGACATGCCCAAATGTGCCTAGGCACCAGAGAGGAGCAGCAGGTTTGTGAGTTCTCCCCAGGGAACACATGATGCCGAAATGGCTGCAGATTTGTGTGTCCCAGAGGTCATGGCTGGCCAGGCAAGTTGGAGACAGAAAAAAACATTCTGTGATGCAGATGAGAGACAAGACCAGCAGGGAGGGCCACTGAAGCTGGTGTGTGGCAGCTTGGCTGTCACCTGCCCGAGCTTCCCAAATGCTGGTGTCCATCATCGGCACCTCCTCCTGCTGAGCTGTGCCAGCCATGTAGGGAGCGCCGTGGCTGACACATGTCCCCTTCCCTCTGGAGAGGTGATGGGGACACTCTGCTCAGCTATAAATACCCCGTGAGCTCTCTGACCTGCTGGCATAAGTGGACAGCACTGCTGACTCCCTGGCTGCTGGATCAGGCGGGCACAGACTTTTCCAGCTCTTTCCCACCCTTTTCCAAGGACACATGCACTGCAGGGGTTGAACATGGGATTTAGCTGGGTTTTTAACACAGGCTGTTGTCTGCAGTGGAGATGAAAGGTGGTGAGCAGGTCTGTGTCCTCCCCTAGCTCAGCTGGGGCAAAGGGATCTGGTTTTACTGGGAGGCAGGTCCTTGGGGAGCAGAGACGCCGTGGGAAGAGGGGAGGTGGAGGCAGCAGGGTGGATGCGGAGGAGCAGATGGGTCCAGCCAACCTCTTCAATCTCTTTTCGATGTTGTTTCTCTCAATCATTCTTCACCTGCCTCCAAAGGGGAATTTCCCCAAAGTCTCCTGGTGACACGGGGTGTAAGAGATCCCTGTGATTTAATGAGCTACCCTCATTCTCTGTCACAGCTGGTGGTGTGGCCATCAGGGCTATGTACAGTGTTGTTGCACACATGCTGGGTTGTCCCAGTCTTCCATGCAGGAGATGCCACAGCTGCTCCAGGAGAAGAACTTTTAAGGCATGTGGATTGCTCATTTCTTACTATAGGTTACTTCTTTTTCACAAAACTTTGAGTAGGAAGGATGGACTCATAGTGATTGTCAAGATCCCAGTGTTGATCTGCTGAAAACTTGGGAGTTTTGGGCAAGGAACAAACATGTTCTTTGGTGAAAACCACTGGAGATGTCTGGCTTTTGCTGAATCCAGGCTGTGGCCCAGGGATATCCCAAGCAGACTGAATTTTGCTGCACTCTGTGCTTGTCTCCGCAGGGATTGGCACAGTCCCCGTGGGCCGAGTGGAGACCGGAATCCTGCGGCCTGGCATGGTGGTCACCTTTGCCCCTGTGAACATCACCACTGAGGTGAAATCCGTGGAGATGCACCACGAGGCCCTGAGCGAGGCTCTGCCTGGGGACAACGTCGGCTTCAACGTGAAGAACGTCTCGGTGAAGGACATCCGCCGCGGGAACGTCTGCGGGGACAGCAAGTCGGACCCGCCGCAGGAGGCAGCGCAGTTCACGTCTCAGGTGAGTGGGGCTGGTGATGCCACCATGCCTGGTTTGCCACCATCCCCCAGCTCCCAGCCTAGCTGTGACACTGCTCTGTCCCCCAGGTGATCATCCTGAACCACCCTGGCCAGATCAGTGCTGGCTACTCGCCCGTCATCGACTGCCACACCGCACACATCGCCTGCAAGTTCGCCGAGCTGAAGGAGAAGATCGACCGGCGCTCCGGCAAGAAGCTGGAGGACAACCCCAAGTCCCTGAAGTCGGGTGACGCAGCCATCGTGGAGATGATCCCTGGCAAGCCCATGTGTGTGGAGAGCTTCTCCCAGTACCCACCCCTTGGTAAGGGAACGGCTCTTTGGAGGTCTCCTGTGGAGGAGCATGAGGGCTTCTGTGGGTGCAGAGATCACATCAGACATGCTGAGCTTCTCCCAGTTAGATGAGGAGGGAGCTGAGGATGTTCTGTTGCTCCCCCATGCACTGGTGGGATGGGGCAGGCTCTCTGCCAAGCAGGGTTTCCAAAGGCTGGGTTTTCCCTCTGGGAGCAACAAGACCTTTCCTTCATGGTTACTAAACCCTGATAGTTTCTGAACACAGAAACATTTTCCAGTTTCCTCTTCTCTGCCCTAAAACAACTGGTCAGGAGAAGAAAGAGGGAAGTCTGCTCAGCAGAGGCCACCTCTTAATGCAGGGAAGTGCCATGCTTGAGTTCTAGGATGGTTTGGATTGGAAGGGACATTAAAGGCCATCTTGTTCCACCCCCCCTGCCACGGGCAGGGACACCTTCCACTAGACTAGGTTGATGTTGCACATCTGGAAGCTTTAGCAGTGCCAGGAGCTTGCAGAGAAGAGATGGGGTTCAAGTTTAAAAAACAGTAATTTAAATGGAGGGGAGCATCAGGACTAGCAAGGGTTGATAGCTCAGGGCTTGTCCCTGCAGGAACCCGCTCCAAGGGCAGGGATAACACGTGGCACCATGAGTGGGGGTGCAGATCCCACCACCACCCTCCCAGAAGAGCTCAGCCTCGGTGTCTCACTCGCATTCCCCCTCTCTCTGTCCCTCAGGCCGCTTCGCTGTCCGTGACATGCGGCAGACCGTGGCCGTGGGCGTCATCAAGAACGTGGAGAAGAAGAGCGGTGGGGCTGGGAAAGTCACCAAGTCTGCCCAGAAGGCCCAGAAGGCTGGCAAATGAATCGTGGGCTCCCAGTGCATCGCGCAGAAACCATCCCTGACACCAGGACGCTGCCACCGTCTCCCCCGGGCGCACGTGTGCACATCAGCTTGTAAGAGTTTATATGTCAACGACTGGATGCTCACCATTAAGGTCCAGTGGAAATTCTTTAAAAGGAAAAGCATGTTCCAGCGTTTGTGAGGCTTCATGTTAATTTTACCAATAAAACTGGTACAACATCCACAGTGGAAAAAAAAAAAACAAACCAGACAAACTCCCCCTCCCAAAAAAAACCAAACCAAACCAACCAACCCAAAAGGTGTGGAGCTGTGTGTGTGTGTCTGTCATTGAGAGGGGCTGGGCTGGCTGGGGGCTGTGTAGTTCCACTTAGAGTAGGTGGTGGGGATGGGCACAGGAGGGCCTGGGATGGGAATCAGGAGGAAGGAGGACAGTTGGGAGCCCATAATCAGGGTGTCAGCCAGCACTCAGCCCTTTTCCAGCGTGCACCCCTTGAGCTGGGTGATTCCCCCAGCCTGAAGCAACGACAGCTCTCACAGCAGGTTTGAGGCTCTCCTTAACCAGCTCCAGCCTCTAAAATAATTTTCCAGGGCCTTTATTATATTTTTTTCCGTGCAAAATAGGCTTAAATTGACCTGCTAGAGTTACGCCACTGAAAGAAAGGAAAACAGGGCACCCCATGCCTCCTGGAAAGGTGAGCAGCATCGCTTTGGGATTTTATCATACCCCTTAATTTTGGGAGCAGTGACTGAGTATGCCTTCTCTCCCCACATGCTGCTCTGCCTCACACATGGTGGATCCCCCAGCCCTTTCCAAACAACACAATAGGAATATTTCTTCCTGACTGAAGCCCAGACATGACTCGGGTCTCACAAGAAGCCCCAAAACTCATGGCCTTCACCCAGGGCGCTGTCTTGACTCCCATCACAATTGTGCAGCCCCAGGCAGGGTGTGCAGCTCTCCCAACTCCACCCAGTGCAGCTGTCCCAGCCCGAAGGGTTATGGGTGCTGAGCGCTTGGGATTGACCAAAAAGCAACAGCCAAGAGCTGTGAGGGGGAAAGAGTGGGAGCACCGAGTGTGAGGAGGAGCAGGATTGGTACAATGGGGCAGGGAGAAGGAGGGAGGCGGTGTGAGAGTTGTGCTTCCACTACAGCATTCCGGGGATGTTTCCAAGGGACATTTCCTCCCTGAAGGAGGCATTAGCGGCGTGCTGGGGCATCCTGAGCTTGTCTGTGCCTGTGACTCGGCTTTCAAGAGGAGACAGTGCTGGGAACAGACGGCCCTACACGGTCTCTGTGAAGGGCAGCATCATGCGAGGCCCTTCCCAGGAGAGCTCCAGAGGCACAAGTATCATCATTACTGTTTGTGTCACAAAGCCCTTAATGATCCTAATTAGCATCTGATGCTCTGCAGTGCTGAGTGTCCCCAGGCAGAGCCTCAAGGAGCTGACATCAAGCTGAATTACAGAGAGCTCTGCATGATCTCACCCTGCCTGCTCCCCCAACGCTCTCCCCATCCCATGTCTGCATCCCGCAGCCCATGGACACAGACTGGCTCCCTGGGCCAAGATCCCCAAAACTCTGCACAGGCCACCGAGGCTCCTCACCCCTCTCCACACACCCCACGTACCCCAGCCTCATCCATAGAAATCAATTTGATGCTCAAGGTCTTTGCAGTATCTGGGCTCTCTGAAGTGCCGTGTCCTTGGCAGGCCACAAATTGGAAGGGGATCTGGGGATCCCTGCAGGCACAGCGCAGCCACGGGAGAAGGCTGTTTTCCCACTGATAGTTTAATCTCATCTTCCAGCTCCTCCTGCATTTCCCAGCTCCCAAGACATGTTTTCCCTGAGACAATTTGTGCCTCTTTTTGGGCATTTCCAAGCAGGAGAACATCCTCATGTGCATGATTTTCCTGCACCCTTAAAAGCAGCAGCAACAGGAACTCCTGTGGGAATATCCCTCCCATGCTGTTCAGGAACCTCCAGCTCCCTGGTGCCCCATGGAAGCCAGCTCCTGGCACAGCAGGAGTGGGGACAACTCTGGGGTCAGGTGGGGGACAGAGAAGATCAAGCGCAAAGTCTGCACCTCTCTCTCTATTTTAAAAGCAAAAACAAGCTTGACAAAATCACGGCTACGTTTCCATAGAAATATGCCAGGGGAGCTGTGAAAGATACTCTGGGAGCACTGCACAAGTGGTGAGGTAATTAATGATGGAACTGCAGAACAGCAAAAATACAAACCCCAGAGGATTTAACTCAGACTTGCTCATGGCTCAGAGCAGGGCCAAATTTTCAGCCTCATTTCAGTGTGGGTTGGCACCACAGGTGATTTGCAGGAGCAGAAAGAAGAGACAGTGCCTGAAGTGAGATCTCAGCAGCAGCAGCATCTCCCATTTTGGGAAGTTTGGGTCAGGATCTTTAGTGAAACAGAATTAACAGAAATATTGTCATTAAGACCCACTGCTAAGCATGAGATTCCAAAAAGAGAAATATGCTGAATTTCTGGGCATCTCAACACAGTATCAGTGCAGCCACAACCTGCCTCCAGCCAAACCTTGGGTTTGAATCTATTGTGGATCTCTGTTTTGGGATTGGATCAACAACCCACCATGTACAAATCACTGCCTGGCCCCACAAGGCTTGCAGGCACACAAGCAATGATGCCCTCAGTTTGACATGATCCATTCTGGGGGGTCCTGCCAAAATGATAAGCAACCCAAAATCCCCCTGAACTGGACCACAGGTGGATTTTGGCAAACCTTGCAGTGAGCTCAAGTTGATTTTGGAACCATCAGCATCGTGTCGGAGCAGCTGGGTGTGCGTGACTGATGGCGGGTGATAGAGCTGTGGTGGTGAGATGGATTTTAAAATACCAAATTCTCCTCCAATTCCTCCCTGCCACGGCCAGGCGTGCTGGGACGCCACAACCCAGAGCTCAGAGGCATTTTTTCATAGCAACTTTTATTGTTTTGGAGTAATTTTCCATCCCAGTTCTCCTTGAAGGCGTCGCGGTGGCTGCTTCCCGTAGCAGCCTCATCGGTGCCATCTCGTGGAAACAGCGACAAAGTCCTCCTGGAGCAGCTGCCAAGCAGAGGAAATCCAGACCCGCGTCCCTGATCCTGGCAGGTAGCACGTCCAAAGCAAAAGGAAGAGCCTTGGGAGGTGTAAAGTGCTTATTGTCATTTGTTTGGGGACCAGAGTTTGCAAATGTGATTGTATTTCCTGAAATCTAAAGCTGGTAGGGGGAAAATTACTCGAGGTTGTAGGAAAGTCAAAAAACACCAGGGCTGTCTCTGCTGTACAGCTGGGGATCAGCTCTTCAAGAGAAGGCAACCCAACGGATGTGGAAGAGGAGGGAAGAAGAGAAAGGTGTGTGGGGCTGGATGTGAACCAGCACCCAGTTTCCAAACGGGGCATCATCTCCACGATGCAGCACACCCCGTGCACAGCATGGCACTGATGCCTTGGTGGGGGCTCCTGAGGGAGGAGGGAAGATCCCACGAATGGGACCATCCTGTAGGTGTGAATGGACACCTCTGCCAAACCCCAGCCTGGTGCTGGCTGCTCTTGTGGCATCCACTGGAATGAGGAAAGAGTACTTCTCCTTTCCCACCTCTACCCTCGTGTCTGGCTGTGTGCTGTTAATAATTTAAGGTAAGTTTTCTTAATCCACCAGAGCTGATTGGCCGAGTCAGCAGGCGTTTGGGGCTGCTCTAAAAAATTTATAAGGCTTTTGCAAGATTGCAAGTGGAATCCAGGCTGCAGATGCTGAGCTGGGGGAATTTGAACTGCCTGCTGCCCTTCTGCTCTTGGAGGGGAGTTAAAGCATCAGCCACAACCCCTTGTCAGCCTGGACAGGTCCCTGCAGAGGCCCAGCACAGCCCACAGGTCACTGGCATGCAGAAAACCTCTCCAGTCAGGGCAGTTCCTCTCCCATGGCTCCATCATCTGTCACCAGATTTTGCTGAACCTTAACCCTACTCAGGCAGTGAGGTCCTGCCTGTCTCATGCTGACTCAAAAGTCTTGGTAACATCTGGAGCATTTCAGCACACCCCACTAAGGGAGAAAAGCAAATGAAGATCTCCTGACCTCCCATTCCATTCCTGCTGCCTTGGAAGCCAATGCCACTGACTGCCAGGGAAGCCAAGGTACCCTTCAGCCCAGAATTCCCAGAGGATGTCACCCAAGGGGGTCCTGCCATCACCTGCTGGTGATGGAGATGCTGAATCATCTGTGGTAGAGGTGGGAATGATGCACATGCAGCACAAAGTGACTACACGACCTCAGAAAGTGACTTCATCACTGACCAATGTCTTTCCTTGTGTCCCGGCAGACGCTTCTCTTCTCCTTGGGCAGTTGCACAGCGCATTCCACCTTGCAAAGCTGCATTGCAGTGGGCAGCTCTCCATCCAGCACTGGTGTAAATCACCTCTGCTCTGCTCCCTAGATCAAGCGTCTGGGCTTGGCCTTTTTCCTGAGCAGATCTGCACGATGTTGGGCACCCAGGTCTGAGCAGGGGGAGCTGGGGCCGTCCCGACAGCCTGGGCAGTGCCTGGCCCAGCAGGGCTGAGGAGTTCTC
This sequence comes from Cnemophilus loriae, assembly GCA_013397755.1. Classification (NCBI taxonomy): domain Eukaryota; kingdom Metazoa; phylum Chordata; class Aves; order Passeriformes; family Corvidae; genus Cnemophilus; species Cnemophilus loriae. The sequence goes on along the minus strand of VZTF01000260.1, from coordinate 549,217 downwards.
CCTGGGTGTTTTGTCCTTGGGGCTGGACACAAAACCCTCAGACTAAACCTTCTTGGGAAACAGAGGATGAGCCAGACCAGAAGCTGGGGGAAAAGGCTGATCAGGGCAGAGAACATCTCATGCCTGGGTGGGTCTCATCTCTCCATCCTGCTTCCATCACACCTCCTTCACAAAGTCTATCAGTCACCCTCGGCCCTAGAGGTACAAATTCAGAGAGGAGGGTGGGAAGCCAGGCTCTCCCCTGGCATTTTGCAACATGTCGAGGGCCAAACCAAGGAGGTTTTGACTCATTTCCTTTAACCACCTCCCTCTGCATTCCTGCAGTTTGAGATCCACATTTTCAGGTGCATCTGCAGCCGGGGGAACACAAAGCAGCAGCTCTGGCCAGGACAATGCACCACGTCCCTTCCTCCTCTTGGCCTGTGCTTCACCCTGTGCAGAGATATTGCTGAGCTGAAGAGAAACTGGAGCTGTGGCACAGCCCAAGGTCCAGCCCTGGGCCAAACCCCCCTTCTGCCTCGGGTGCCATTTGGCCATCGCTCTGATGTTTTATGTAGAGGTACTTCAGCATCTTCAAATAACTCATTTCAGCTCTGCTCACAAACACTCCTTTGCTGCCTACAAATTTAGGATGGCCTGGTTTTGCTTGGTCTAAATGATTTGTAATCACCCCGTGTCTGGCACTGTTCTCATGCCTTATATCTGCTAAACGTTCTCTGCAGTCCTGGCCAGCCACAGCCAAGCACTCAGAGGGATGAGTCTGGAAGCAGCCAGGCTTTGGGACAGGGATACAAGTAGGGGAAAGAGAAGAGGAGGATCCCCAAATATCAGCTTTGTGGGGATGTGATGGGTGTGACAGCAGTTACTTCGCACAAGCCGTGGGTTTCTGAGCTGGGTTTTGGTGTGGGGTGGGAGTGCAGGGGACACAGGAGTGTCTGTGCCAGCCCTGCCACCTCTCACGCATCAGTGGGATGGGAAGATCCTCTCTCACGTGCGCCAGCTCCAAGGACACAGCGTGGAATTCTCCCCCAGCACCGAGCTGAAGGACTGCGGTGGCAAGCGAGGGCGGCTCGTGGCAGGCGGGAGGTGGCTGTGACTGATGGGCCTTGGATGCTCCGAGTGGTTCCCATTAGAGCCATGCCTGGGAGGGAAGCGCTGCCGCAGGTCAAGAGCTTTGGTGTCCTCCCCGGCCGTACATCTCCACGGGGACCACGGGGAATGTGCAGAAAGCGGGGACAGGGCGGGGCGGCCGAGGCTGAGCACATCTCCAGGTGGAGCTCAGGTCCCTCTCGCGGGGTGGCCCGGGCAGCTGGGCTGTGCCCAGCTGACAGCTCCTGTCAGGCTCGGTATTACAGCTGCCTCCCCCCCTCCGCCCACACACGCAGGCGAGCACACAGAGATGCTGAATGAGAGGTTTTGAGGGCACGGCCGGAGCGTCCGGATGCCCAGAGGACAGGAACAGCCTTTGGAGCAGCGTGAGCAAGACAAAGTTTCGAGAACAAAGCAGGGGCTGCATGAAAAGCAGGCTGGAAGTGAGGAAATGTCACCCTGTAGGCACAGCTCCTGCATTTTTGCCTGGGGGAACGTGCCCAACGTGCTTGATCCTGCCTTGTCCAACCTCCGAGATGTTTAGCAGGTGCTTCCCACACAGAATCCAAAGTGAGCCCACAAAGAGGGAGTTTCATGATCAGTAGAACCAGGGGTGTTCATTTTCCCGTGGATTTACGTTTTGAATAATGTCCTGTGGGTTCTCTGATGTCCATTACTATCGTGTCCATGCATCACCATTTCCTGCAGCGAGGAGATTTCTGCCCTCTCTCTCTCATCACATATTCTCACTCAAAGCAGTCTGAAATGCCCCCCCTGTCTTTAATAAAGAAGCTAAAAATTGCCCAAAAGCACTGCAGTTATTAAAGGAGGGAAGAGAGATGCAGATGCACAGACACCGGCTTTCCTTAAGACCTCAGGTTAAAGATAAATAAATCATAAACCCTTGCCCTTTCACGTTCTTTTGATTTCCCAGGTGTCCAGGCTGAAAGACTGAAGAAAGTCTGCAGCAAAAGCCCACGGTGCAGAGAAACTACGAATTTACTTACTTCAAGGGTTTTTCTTTGCAGATGACACATGGTATGCTGTGACAGAGGCAGGAGCATGGAGACAGCCACGTCTGCCTGGCAGCTTCCCAACAGAATACTTCCATTTTTTAACCTGAAACGTGGATCAAAAGCAACCCTCCTAACTGAAATCAAAATCTAATATTCTTTCTTTAACGTTTTTAGAATGGAAAAAAATTACATGGAAAAAATGGAAAGCAGACTTTTTTAAATTTGGAAAGGTTTCTTTAAATCTCTCTCAATAATGAAGAGGTAAAATAATTAGCCTTAAAGCTTTTCAGTATTTTAGTAATCGGGTTTGCTTTTCTTACTTGCCAGATCTGTAGCTTTTGACATTTCAGAAAGAAAGAAAAAAAACTGAATAAAAGCTTTTGCATCAAAAAAAGAAAATAATTTTTTTTCCATGCAGGTTTAGAGCTTTTGCATCTCCTCATGCTGCTCCCCTCCTGCTGGCAGGGAGCCTCCCAGCCAGCACCTTGCACCCCCTTTCCCTGCTCTTCCCTAAGGAATACCCCATCCCTGAGACAAGATAAGATGGGATCATCTCCTTCACAGACCCCTGTGATCCAGCAGAGCTCCCCAAGTGCTGTAACCCCAACAGAGCTCAAATCCCCCTCACATCCTGCCCCAGCATCTCCTGCCCTACACACCAACCCCCCTTTTATGCCCCCAGCACCTACCAAGGTTGGGCTTTAGAAGGTCCCTCCCAACCCCGGACACCTGGGACCATTTGGAGCCTGTTTATTTGAGCTGGTTTCCCTTCCATGGCAGGATAAAGCACAGAGCGATCTGATGTGCCCCTCTTTGCAGAGATGATGTGTCAGAATGAGCTATTTGAGCATGGGCTTGTTTCTTTCAGATGACAACCTCCAGTCCCTAAATATTCATGCAGGTTTCGATTCAGCTTTGAAGTCGGTGGGAGGCAGGTGCTTGAATGGGAACAAAGCACCTAATGGGCTTTGTGGGACTGGGTCGCAGCCAGGATGCAGTTATGGTTCTGGGAGGTGCTTTACTGGGAGTAGAGCCAGCCCTGAGCTGGATTCCAAGCTCCTGAAAACCAGGCAAGGCTGGAAGAGCTCCCAGGTGAGACCAAGCTTAGTTTTGTTGCTGTGAGTTGTATATTGTGGAGAGCTCAGCGCTGGTTTGGAGACACTGGAAGGGGGCTGTTACTGGGAAGTCTTTTCCGAGTGGTCATCCCTGAGGAGCTTGAGGTGACCATCAGGGTGTGGAAGGAGGTCCTGCAGCAGCCTTGTCCTGGGGGATGAGGTCTAAGAGCACTGAGGTGACAGCAATTTGACGGTGTGTCTTTGGTCCTTGGGGGTGCAGGAGGAGGAGAAACCCCAAGGAGGTCAGGAGGAACAATGTGAGCACTGGAAGATGTGAGCGATGACTAAGAGAGCTAAATTTACAGAGTCTGGGAAAAGGAAGGCTCAGGGGCAACTGTGGTCACAGGCTAAAAATACCTTCAAGGTAACAGTATAAATGAAGAAAGGGAATTACACGTGGTCCCAAAGGAGGCGAGGGCAGGAGATGGAGCTGGAGGGCAATGATGGAAGCATGGAGAGTAGACCTGGGGAAGGAGACCTGGCCACTGGGGAATTTGCCAGGAGAAGGGTCTGTGGGGGCTGAGCGGGGCAGAAGCAGAGCAGTCTAAACATGGCAGGGAGATGGGCTGCGTGCTGGTCCCTCTGTGACTTATTTTCAGCTTTGTGGGTGCTCTGAGAGTAATGCATTTTAACTCAAGAGAATTCACCTTAATTTTGCTTTTTTTCCACTTGTCTGTCCTTCCACATGCTCAGTCAAGCAGCTGTTCTTTCCAGAAACCAGTTTTCCTTGGAGTCAGGCCTCCACAGCACAAATTAATACTTAGACCTCAGCAATTTTAATCACCCTTAGAAAGAAGGAATATAAATTTCTAGTTAAGAATGGAGCGTGTGTGTCTCCCAAGTCAATTCAGTGTAACTTGGGGAGATATCTGTTCATACAGTGAGACACTTGCAGCTGCAGCTCAAGCTGATCTCATACAGCAGGATTTGTCCTGGGTTTTTCTGGAGCAGCCTCCAATGAGGTCGGTGCTGTCTAAGAACAGGGCAGGAAGATGGATGGTGGCACAGAAATTTTGCATCCAATAAATATGTAATATAAAATAAGCAGCTCTGTCAGCAGCAGGATGAAGGGAGCCTGGCTTCTTCTTATCAGCATGTTGCTTGCAAATTCCGATTGAAGATTTTTAGTGGCTGGGAGGGGTGGCCTCCTCATGGGCAGCTCTTCCTGTGCCTAGTAAAGATGAGAATACACTTTAAAATCCCCTTTGGAGGGGGAAGAAGGAGCCATTGGGGAGCCTCTGTCTATCAAGGCTTCTAGTTTTAATGAAAATTGATAGAAACTTAATTAGCATTGAAACTGGTGACTGACAGATTTGATCGGAACTGGAAAACCATCTGGTGCATCTTCATTTCAGGTGATTAAAAAAAAAAGTTTAAAAAATCAGTGCTAATACTGTGGTTGTGACTGCCAAGAGCAGCCTTTGCTCTCTGCCCAGTTTGAACCCCCTTGCTCTCAAGGTGGTCCTTCTGCACCAGTGTCCTCACCATCCCGCAAATCCTCTGCAGCTGTGCCCACATCTCCCCATCCCAAATGTGGAACCTTTGCCTGAGCGTTGCCTTCTCTTCCAGAAATATCACACTCACCTTTCTCCTTTGGAAATATGTAGACTTCTCCATGGGTGCACATGAATTATCTTTCCTACAGCTTTTTTTTTCCCTGAGGGCTCCACCTTATGCTGGTGAAGCATCTCCTTCCAGGTTGAGTTCCTTGTATGAACCAACCTCTCTTGGGTCAGGGCTGCTGGTTTCAAAGCCAAAAATGGCTTGGCATGTGTTGGGAAGAGTCAAGCAGGGAAGAGACGTGAAAAATCAATAGACAGGGGCTTTTTGGGGCTGTTTCCTGCTCAGAGAAGAGGGCGGGGTGGTGGGAGGTGAGGGGGAGCTGAGGCAGAGTGAGATGGGTGGACACGGGTTGCACAGAGACCGAGCTGTTCATGTCTTTTCCCTTGGCAGGTTAGTGTTGCTGGGATGTTGCAGCATCCTGTACAAGGGGAGGTAAAGCCATCTGCTTTAGGGTTTGAAAATAGCTCTGGGAGAGAGCTGTGAGTGACAAAACCCAGGCTACGGGTAGCACAGTTCACACAAACCACCAGCTGGGTGGGGATGGAGAAAGGGCTCTCGTTCAGCGTTTCAAGCAGAAATGTATCCCTGGAGTCATTCTACATATTTCACACCAGTCATTTCTTACTACATCTCCAAAATCTCCAGGGGACAGAGCATGGACTTTCTGTATCTTAACACAGATTGATGGATTTCATCCTACCTTCAGGGTCTAAGCTATCTGCCATGGTGTTTGTGTTTTAAAGCCATCACCAGTGTTGAAAGCAAAGGACTGACTCAGTAATTCTGTTTGTTTGTGGAGACATAATGTCCTTGGATCACATAAAAGCACCTTCCCACTGCTGCTTTGATATACCTCATTAATTCCCAGTGTTAATGGCTGTGTCTTGTCTTCTGCCACCCAGCAGAAGTGGCACACAAGTGACTTCATCTCCGAAATTACCTGCTGGAGGCTCCGTGCAGGACATCACAGCTAGGTGTTTGTGTCCCAGTTGTTCCCTGGGACTGCTGCTCCTCTCAGGGCTGCAGCTGGCCAGGCACTGGAGATTGGATCAAGGGACAGCTCCTGTGAGTGGCATGTGGGGGTGGAAAGGGGAAAGCCACGTGCTTCTGAGCACTCAGCTACGACTGGCGGTGCCAACCCATGGAATATTATAAAAAAGGAGTTAGAGATGCCCTAAGAGTCCAAGGTGACAAGAAAGAAGGGGTGAGGCTAGAACAGGCCTTCATCCACAATTTCAGGCCTTTTCCACCTCCCAGAGACCACTCTGTTCACAAAAGGAGCCAGTCCTTGATGCCACTTGCTCTGAAGGCCTTGCTTGTCTTTGGGGTTTTGCATCCCTCCCAAGTGAAGCAACAACCCCTGACAGCCCCTACAACCACACCATGCCTGTCCTCAGCCCACCCATGCCTTTGAAAGGGTGAGATCCCACCCCTTACCTTTCCCATTCCCGATTTCTGGTGGTCTCAGAGATGCAGGATACCCAAAGCTGTGCTGCAGTGTGACACTGCGAATGACCAACTAATTAGGCAAAGAGGAGTGCATTGAATTTAGATTCTTCTTTAGGGCTCACAGACTATTTGTAATCTTGAATTTGTTAATTGAAAATTGCTTCCTTTGTTTGTTGTTGGCCTTTTTGTGGAGGGGGATATTTCCTGCTTTGGGACTGCGTCACTGGATCTATAATAATGCACTTTGTACATTAGTGCCAGGCACATTTGTAATTGGCCACTCTATTAAAGAACACTAATGATCTTACAAGTGTTCACAAATAATGAATAGAATGGCCCCTCATTGAATTGAGCAATTTATTCACTGACATACTTGCAGATCTGTTTTTCCAGTGTTTAACCCAGCTTTAGTTTTCTGCCTGCCTTGCAGAGAAGGCTTCTCTTTCAGCCATGTGTTGGAGAGAATATGGGTCACAGGAAACGTTCTGTTCATAAAAAATGTAGGGCTGCTCCACGCTCGCTCTTCTCTCGACGTGCATGACAGGGTTTGGAGAGTGAGAGGCAGCAGCTTTAATCTCAGTGCTCCTCTTATCCATTAGTTCTCACTGGGATCCTCCTGAGGAATTAGGAGAGGACCAAAAAGCCGGGACTTGAGAAGTGCACTCTGAAAAGTTATGTTGATTTTCCCATTTAAATATGAATTTCAGGAAAAGCTGGCAACAATACAGACTGGCAGGATTGGTTTTCCAATGAAACATAGCCCTGGGTGGCTCCTGCAGCCACAGAACTTGGGGTGCCATTTTGCTGCTTCCCTACTAACATTGTGTCGAGGTATTTGTGATGAAAGGAGCAGCTTACCTGAGCTTGCAATTTAATTTACATACAAAAAGTTTGGTCCTAAAGCCTTGTTTTACTTACAAAGAACATGCAGAGGTGTGCAGTTCACAGATCACCTGTGATTCACTGGGAAGGAGTTGATGATCTTGGGCTTGATTTTATTTGATTGAAGGTCTTCCCATCGCATTGCAATGAACCTTTTCCATGGAGGATAATTATGTGGGGAAGGCACCTCTGTCTTATGTTCTGCAGCCTGCCTGTCTTCTCCTGAGTCCAGTGGAGGTGTGTCAGGAGGAAATATTCCTTGGGGCAGAAGTCAGCCATGGTGTATGGGGAAAATGCTGCTGCTGGACCATAAAGAGTGGGGTGTTAAAGAGCTGATTTGGGTCACTACATCTGGAGATGGACTTCCTGTGCTGGGAGCTTGGCTTCTGAACAGCTTGGTGCCCACATCATGGCGGGGTTTCAGCACGAACGCTGAATTTGGGCTTCCAAGATGATGGGTTGGGCCTTTGGGAAGCGTGGAGAAAGGGAATGACTTTGCACACTGGGATTTGTGGAGAGGCTGAGCAGGTCTGGTGGCTGAGTGGGCTTATGGAGATGGGGCATGGATTGGGTCCCTCCTGTGACACTGTGGCAATGTCTGCACCCGCTGCCAGTGGGACCGCGGGGATGGGCATCCCACCACAGGGTGCTGCCCAGCCCTTCCCGGGGGGTGCAGAAGGAGCCCCCTCCGTGGTGATTTTGGGGGTGGGGGGGCGGCAGAGCCTGGTTTTGGGAGTGGGCACTGGGTTGGGGGCAGGGGGAAGATGTTGT